>PVJH01005449.1:83697-102054 GCA_004026705.1 Nesogale talazaci | reverse complement strand
GCTCACATGTGCCCACAGCATGGCGAAGACGTCTGGGATGTCGGGAGAATGACCAAAAGGGAGCCCCCAGGCAGGCCGGGCGCGTGCTCTCTGGGGAAACAGCCCACGGGTTTGCTCGGTGCAGGGCGGCTACCGAGCCGGCGTGTGCAAACAGCCGAGCACTGCAGAGTGCAGTTGAATGGGGCGCAGTGCATGCACGAAAACGTGCTGCTGAGGCGAGGGAGAGAAAGTGAGGTTCACTGAGGTGCCGCCACTTGCAGGGCTGCCCCAGGGCAGTGTTTGCATTTTGTTCTCGTGAAATACTACTTCTCTGGGACCCCTCCACCAGTGGCTTCCCGGTTGTTGAGCAAATGATGGATGTCACCACCTGGACACTAGCCCTGGGGAAGCGAAAGCCACAGCAGGGACCACTCTGCCTCCCGCCTGGATGAGAGGTCACCCTCCCTTGGGTTCTTTCTTCCCCGCAGGTCTCTGTGGCCGGGCAGTGTCTGCAGAATGCCCCCGTGGCCTTCCTCCAGGATTTCGAGGCCAAGTGCGTGGTGGATTTGGAGGCGCACGAAGAACATGGGGGTTTTCACAAGGTGAAGATCAAGAGCGGTGCACTTGGAGGTATGGAACCATCCTCAGGGAAAAGGGACTCGGGCCCACGCATTGCAATGAACGCCGGTCTCTCTCACGAGGCTTTCAATCCCTTCTCCTGCACCATCACTGCAGGACATTCCAAATGCCTACGGAGGATGTTTCCCTGGAGACCCTTCCAGTCCCACAAGACAGACTCTCTGTTCATTCTTTTCCACTTAATCTTTTGAAATTATCCAGTTTGGTGGCAGTACGTTGACTGTGTTCTGCAGCCACCAGCGGATCTGTTTTCAAACAGTGTTCGTAGCTCTGCAGGGAGCTCATTCCCATGAACCCCTGCTCCCAGCCCCGGTCAAGCCCCGGGCTTCCTTTTGTTCTGTGGACTTGCCCACTTGGGCAGTTAACGGGATTGGAGTCCGGTGGTACGTGGCCCTGTGGGACTGGCTTCCTGCACTCGGCATATGCTGTTGTCAAGGGTAGACAGTCAGAGCCTCATTCCTCTTTAGGCCGAGTGAGATGTCATTGCACGCACGGACCACGTGGTGTTTACCCATTCCACATCTGATTTGAGTTGCATTTCCACCTTTGCTTCAGTCGTCACTTCCAGTCCATTGGGAATGGAAATTGCTGGGTCATAGGGCAATTTAACTTTCTGGGGAATCGCCAAGCTGTTTTCCAAAGTACCCACACCGTTTGACATCCCTACCAGCCGTGCACTTCACGCGGGTTCTTGCCTGGCAGCCACTCACCGCCTCTCAGGCTCCTCTTCCTCAGCCCTCACCCCCTCACCCTCACAGCTCTCACTGTCCGCACTGACTCAGCAGCGCACCGCCACCTGTCTGCACACCAGTGAGGAACACCTGCTACCTGTGCGGGTGAAAGCTACCTGAGTCCTTGGCTGAGCCACGGCTCTCTAGTGTGGCAGCTTTGTAATGTAGTAGCCACTCTCCTCTATTAGTACTTTTTTAATAGTTGTATTGATGTCTGGTTCACGTATCATATGCTTCAAATAGTTTTATTGACATGTGGTTCATGTTTCCTATGCTTCCAGGGCGCAGCCATATTACAGAGTGGTGCAGTCATCCCCACAAGAAGTTCTAGAACATTTTCTTCCCTCTTGTTTTCATTATCAGCTCTCTCTTTCCCTGCAACTCCTACCACCCCAGCCTGGGCTCCTAATTAGCCCCTAATCCAGTTACTGTTTCTATAGCCCCACCCATCCCGGACTTTGTATACTAGAGAACATTAAAAACAAAATCCAAACCCTGGAAAACAATAACAAACCAGAGAAAAGGCCCAGTTGGGAAAAAAGCAGGAAGTATTAAAGACTAGAACAAATTTGAAATGGGTCACAAGGGTGTTTAAATGATCACGAATCACATTAATCCAATACCCTCTCCCAAAGTTGCGTCTGTGGATTCCGTGTCTGAGTGCTAGGCTGTTGGCCTCCCTCCTCTGTGCTCAGAGTTCTCGGAGCTCTCATCCCTGGGGGATCCTGCAAATGGATTGCAGGGTCTCCCTGTCCTGCATCGCCTTCTGCAAATCAAGTCGCCCTGCTTTTCACGATGAGACTTTGGTATCCTCCATCTCCCCCTAATACCGTTCCCCATGGCCCTGGGGACCCAGCCATGTTGCTCAGCGAGGCAGGTGTACCATCCGATGTTTAGAGCTGTGGGAGCACCCTTGGTGTGGGCAGGGATGGGCCTGGTTGCTGCCTTGGCGTCCGAAAGTGGGTGTGAGAGAAAATGAGGACATGAGGCCCTGGAAGCTGATGGCCGTTGGTGTGTTCTCTCAGGCATGATTACACCGAGAGTCATCTACGAGGCAGCCGCCGATCCAGACGAATTCATCACTCCTACAGGTATTTCACTGGCAGCAGCTTCATGCCATTTCTCCCAAAGTCTGGATGTCATTTCCTAACTGCAGGAAATGTAGCCCCGGATAAAGGATATTTGTATTAACAACTTCAGGAGGCTCGAGGTTCTCCCACCGCACCCCCCAGTGCCCTCTGACATGACGTTCACCCTGGTTTGCCCTCCCTTCCTGTCATTTTGGTGGCCGGACTCAGGATCCTCATCCACCGCTCAGGAGGGTGGGCTGAGGGAAGCCCGGGGCCCTGCTGCACCCTCACTTTCCCTGGATGTCTGTGGACATGGTTTCCGCACAGGTGAGAGAATTCTCCAGGCCTCGGCATTTCTATCTGGCCGCTGGCCTCTTCCCAGCCTCTCCTTTTGGGCTGAGCGAACTTTACCGCTGTGATCTGACCCAGTCCACCTCAAGGCCTGGCTGAGAATGCCAGAACTCTTGTTTTTCACGTCAGATACTGTTTGGGTTTCATTGGGATGCGATCCATGGATTCCGCTCGCACCTTCTCACAGGTGGGGGTGGGGGGGCTCCCAAAGTTCCTCGGAAAATTCCATCATCTTTTAACCCCATTTCCCCAGCAACCCATAAAACCCCTCTTGTGTTCCCAGGGTGTGCGCAGCAGTGGGGACTAGGCCGCAGGCTCCTCTAACTGAGGGACTGGTGGTTCACCATCCTCTCAGTCACCAGCTCTCGACCACTCAGGCTCATGTCTGCCTCTGCGCCAGGCACTGGGGACCCCGAGATACCAGGGCCGGGCCATGGCCGCTCAGCCCTGCCTGGGGACCAGGGGAAGCCTCCTGGGAGGGAGGAGGTGATACTGTGTTTTCCCGGAGTTGCGAGGGCCAGGGCCAGCAGAGAGAACCCACAGTCCTTGACTCTTGAACTCAGTGGCATGTTCTCGTACTGACAGGAATGCCTTCCAGTGAGAGGTCAGCTCCCAGGGCCCTGACGGTGGAGGAGCACTATGTTCTCAGGTGGAATAACAATACCATCAGCGAGATCAACGTCAGAGTCCTCTGGGTCAGCGCCGATGCCCACCAGAAAGGTAACGTAGCAGCTGAGAGGGTTTGAAGTGACTTTTTGCCCCCCTCCTTTTCATTTTGAAGACATGAGTATCCATCAGCCTCCAGGGCCTCTGTGCCCACATTCATTGACTCACGTCCACTTTCATATGCAGATGCAGCAGCCATGCCCGTTCCTGCCCACCCCAATGGGCTTCCCACTGAATTCCATTCAGGTCGACATGACATTGGTTATGACTTGTCTTGAGGAAACAATTGCCCTCTGCATGCAGAAATATAGATTTGAATGCTGAAACCCATCAGGATGAGACCCATGAACTATCTATCGATCATTCAGAGAACATGAAGGAAGGGGTGAAAGTGAGGGCAAAGTGAGGCTTGTGGGGGTCCCCAAGCCATTCCATCCCGATGCGCATCAACCTCAAGAACCAGCTGGAGCTGAGAGACCCCTTACTTAGGGCAGTGGTTCTCAACCTGTGGGTCGCGACCCCCTTGGGGAGGCTGAATGACCCTCTCACAGGGGTCACTAGATTCATCACAGTCGCAACATGACAGTGATGAAGTAGCAATGAAAATAATCTTATGGTTGGGGGTCACCACCATATGAGGAAAGGGTCAAGGCAGGAGGAAGGTTGAGAACCAGGGCCTTGGGGCACCAGTGTCAGTTTGGGAAGTGGGGGCCTTGACCAACCATGAGCATAGACCCAAGATGAACAGGTGAACAGCACCGCAGAAGACCTGGAGCAGTGTCTTTAAATGTTAAGAAAAGGCCTTGGCAAGTAGCAGTAGCAGGCCTGCCCCCCCCCCCCACCGCCCCCACTTCCTTCTTTCTTCAGGAGCTTCCCAGTGATGGCACCTGCAACAAAGTCAGGCTTGTACCTCAGGCATGTGTGGGGCTCATCCCAGAGCCTGGTCTTGTGTGTCAAAAGGCGTCTTCCCAGAGCATGTACAGGGGTACAGATCAGAGCTGGAAACATAGGACATCCAGGACAGATAGACCCCTTGGGATCAACGATGAGAGTAGTGATACCAGGAGAGGAAGAGGAAGGTGGGGGGAAAAAGGGGAACCGATCACAAGGATCTACATACAACCCCCTCCTTTGGGGATGGACAACAGAAAAGTGGGTGAAGGGAGACATTGGACAGTGTAAGAAATGACAAAGTAATAATAATTTATAAATTATCAAGGGTTTGTGAGGGTGGGAGAGGGAGGGGAAAATGAGGGGCTGATACCAAGGGCTCAAGTTGAAAGAAAATGTTTTGAGGATGATGATGGCAGCAAATGTACCAATGTGCTTGACACAATGGATGTTTGTATGGATTGTGATAAGAGTTCTACAAGTCCCCAATATAATGATTTTGGGGGGGCATCACTGCCCTCTGGTGGTCATGGGAGCTACCCAACCTTGCTTCTGGAGAGCTGCTGCTGGATTTGAACCGCCAAGCTCGTGGGTCGTAGTCCCGCACTCAACCACTTATGCCATTGGGCTCAGGCTCAATGATTTTTTTTTTTTAAGGCGTCTTCCAGGTAAATGGTCAAGATCCTGATGGGGAATTCCTTCACCTCATGAAAGGTTCCTCTGATGTTTTTATTGTCTCCTATCTAGGGACAATGACACAGAGATTCACAGTGAAATTTGTCAGCTATAACAGTGACAGTCAAGAGGAGTTATCTGGAAATCCAGGTAAGACACAGGTGCGTCACTGGTCACTGGTCTCCATCCAGACACCTTTGTCAGAGGCCCCTGGACCGCGGTGATGGTGGCGGGCCTCTCCCTGGTTGGCTGTGTGTCTCTAAAATCTGGGTTGACTGACTTTCTGGGACACTGCCCTCTCTTATTTTTTGATGCCCACTCAATCTGTTTTGAGGCGAACTTGCCTTAGGTAGTAACAAGGAAAAACTTGCTACAGAGACACTTCTGACTCTGGGTGACCCACAGGGAAGAGTAGAACTCTCCCTTCAGGCTTCTGAAACGATGGGCTTATCCAGAAGAAGACAGGCTGGTTGTTGTCATCAACAAACTGAACTACGATGTGCGGCCAGCCGTCACCCCACCCCACCCCACATTCTAGATGCTCTTGGGAGGTGGGGAGTCCTGTCTGCACCAGGCACCTCTTGTTGACAACTTCCATTTCAGCCATGTGAACAGCCTATCGATTCATCTGTCCTCTTTTGATCCCATCCCCCCACCCCAGCCCCTTGGCAATCTCCAAAGTCTATTGCCTTGGGTATGAAGTCTTGACCATTTCTTTCTCCCCTCTATAATAGTGGTCTCATCTAATATGTGTACTTCTGTGATAGGTTAATTTCATTTAGCATAATGTTCTCCAGGTCCATCTATGCCATGCATTGCTTCCTGATTTCCTCATTATTTTCCAGGGACGTATCCCATTTCATGGTCTGTCTGTGCATTCGTCCCCTGAAGGGCATTTTGGCTGTGTACCAGCCTTCTTGCTGTTGTGAACGGCGCCGCACTGAACATGGGCATGCCTGGGTCTGTTCAAGCCAGGACTCTCCTTTCTTTAGCCTAGAGACCCAGCACAGGGGCTCCTGGAACCTATGGGATGACTGTTCCCAGGTTCTCAGGTTTTTTTTGTTTTGGGGGGCATCACTGCCCTCTGGTGGTGGGAGTAGGAGGCCCAGCCTTTGCTCCTGTGAAGCTGGAATTGAACCTCCATCCCAGTGGGCTGCAGTCCCGCACACAACCACTACGCCACCAAGGCTCAGCCCCAGGTTTTGTTTTTTAAAACGTGTCTGAAGTACCACACCATCCCGTTACCTTTTGAAAGAAGACCAAAGGAAGGAAGGTGATGCCCTTCCCTGAGGGCACCTCTCAAAGCTGGGCTGCCTGTCCGCTGTGTGCACCATGGTGGCGGGTCAGTGGGTCGGGTGGGCATGCTTGACTGGACCTCCTCTGCAAGTGGCCGTGTTGACTTTTGTTTGCTGTCTGTCTAGGCTACCAGCTGGGCAAGCCTGTCCGCGCCCTCCACGCCACGGGGAAGGATCTGAACAGGACGCTGCACTTCTGGCAGCCTGGTAACCGCGTTTGGTTAGACCTTGCAGTTTGACCCCTGCCCAAGGATTGCTTACTTGAAAGCCCACTGGGTTTTTTTGAGGGGAGAGGTTGGGGAAAGAGACGGCTCCGCCCCCTCTCGCTTCTTCTGCAAGTTCAACTAAGCAAACAAGAGTTCACCTTGACGGCTTGCAGAGAACCGTGAGTTATAAGAAAAAGACAGAGGTGTGGGGTGACCCATTGTGGTCTGTACCCAGAAAGATACTAATTGGAGATGTGAGAACAGTGTCATTCCAAATGATGGAGAAATGGCTTGCTTTTTTTTTTTTTTACGATCAGTGACTAGTTACTGCAATAAAATCACCCCAGCATTGGCATTCAAAACAGTGTTCCCGTGAACAAAAACCTATACGGTGATTCCATGTCCTTTTCATGTATCTGAAACAGACGAGGCCCAGCGTGGCAGGGCATGGCAAGGACTCCCTGTGATCGGTTTCGGTTGTTGGGATTGGTGGCAGGACTCGGGGTGTGCAGCTGTCACCCGGACGTTCTCCAGGCTCTCAGAGTCCCGGGGGTGTGGGGAATCCCCACACTGTCCCCAACCCCCTGCTGGCGAGACTCCTGTAGCTAACTCACAGTGAGCCTGCAGGACCAGGCAGCCCTCCCCAGAGGCTTCCCGATGGTGCCATCTGTCCAGGGGTGGACGGCCTCCTCTTCCTCCCACAGAGCAGACGCCTGGTGGGTCCCATCCCCACACTTATGTTTAACCTCTGAACCACCGGGCTCCTGTCAGGACCCGCCAGTCCCAGGGGCAGAGTAAACTGCTGCTGCTCAGGTGCAGAGAGAGGATTGGAGAGGATCTGCGACCCTCCTTTCTGAAAGCTCCAGATTGTGTTTCTGGTTGTTTCCCCTACCAGTGGTCAAGGAACAGTCTGAAGGGAGGCTTTCCTTTCTCTCAGCACCGAGAGTAAGGGGGCAATCTTATTACTTTGTAGCCGGCCGGGGCCTGTGCCCCCATGCAGCGCTCACGCCAGTGTTGTTTGGCTACGACGTGTTGTCCGGGTGCCTTTTGGAAGTCGGCATCAGCCAGAACTGTACTCAGCTCAGGTGAGGGCTTCTCGGAGGCGTCTGTCTCTCGGGCCATCGTCGTGTCTGGTTTGTGTTTTGTTCATCCGCTCTGTGCGTGGTTTGCTCCAAACTCACTCAACAGAGCAGCACTGAAGATGGCAGTGAAGTTCCGGTTTAAACGTGCGCACAGGTGAGTGCGAGCGGATTCCACGGTGAGGCCGAGGGCGCCTCCGGAGAGGCTTTCGTGGGGACGAAACCTTCTGATCACACCAGGGCAGGCCTCTCTGCTGTAGTCGGCTCTGCTCCTCAGAACCCGGACAAAGGGCCAACTACTGCAGTTAAAAAAAGAAACCCTCTTCTTTTTCTTTTTTTTTTTTTAAAGCAAAATCATATTTATTGAAGACATTAAGGATGGCAACCTGAGTGTGGCATGTTAAAATCGAATGAGCAATTCGTCGTGAAAGTTCCAGATTGAAAGAAAATAGTGTCAACCTGTGTTTTCAGAAGTCAGACATCTGAGAATGTGGTCGCTGCCGTTGTCCCTCAGCTCTGTGTGTGTGAGAGAGAGAGAGATGAGGAGGGTGACAGTTTATGGAACACATTGGTTTTCCATTCAACGCTTCATATGCATTTTGTTTTGTGATGTTTGTGGCAATCCCTTCAATGACAGCATGCTGCCTGTCCCCTCCAGGGGCTCCCCATTTTGCTCGATTCACCCACCTTTCCAGCCTGCCAAGCTTTGGGTTCTAGGTGGGCACCCAGCAGAGACACAGAGCAGGTGTGGGCCCCATGAGCTGAGCAGGGGGGTCCTGCCTTGCAGGGAGGCTGCCGCAGATATACTTGATTCCTTAGTTCAAGCGACTCACGTTGCCAGGAGGGGCAACTCTGACTCCAGCGACCTGCGTGACGGCTGGCTGGAAATCACACGTAAGTCCACCTTGCACAGGGGGGTGGGGGGCTATCCTTTTGGTTATCGGCCGGGTGCTTCTTCCGGGCTTTAACCAGAGCACAGGTTAAAGCGCCCAAGGCTCACCCCAGGTCAGTGGTTCGGGCCCAGCAGCCATCCAGAAAGAGCTAGGGTGCAGCCGTCTGCTTCTGTCAAGCTGGCAGCCTGGGGCAGCTCTTCCCTGTCCTGTGGGGGCAGCGAGGAGGCAGAGTGGACTGCGGGCAGTGGGTGTGGGACCAAAGCTCTCCCATCCTCTTTGTGAGGTCATCGTGGTTCTTTGGCAGGAAACCCGACGATTTCCAGTTGCCCTGCTCGCTTGTGAGCCCTCAGCCTTTGCCAAGGAGGCGCGGGGACTTGCAGTGCCATTTGAAAGCTGCTCGGGCTTCCACTGTCTTTTCATGGTCTCTTTTGGCTTCCCTTCCTCAGCTTTGTTCCCCACACAAGAGGACACTGGTCACAACGACACGCATGGGGTGGTGGGGGTGGGGAGAGAATCAGCTCAGCGTCACGCACTTTTCTAGTTAAAAGCCAACATTCCATGCTTGAAAACCGGCTTCTGTTTTCCCGCGAGACCATTTAAAACACTCGGGTGCTGAGCAGCAGCCCGCGTAGCCCTGCGCTCCAACATCTGGCTAGTGTGCAGGGCGGGCTGCGCCAACACGGACGGTCTGCACCTTGGGGAGACGCTGTTGGGACGCAGCAAGCAATCCGAGCCTGTTGCAGGTGCATGCTGCGTCGCGGTGATGCTGGTGGCGCCAGGGCCAGGTGCCGACTGCTGGGTTGGTGGTTCGAAGCCCCCCCAGCAGCTCTGTGGGAGAAAAGACCTGGCATTCTGTTCCCTTAAAGGTTCCACACCCTTGGCCACCCAGCCAGTCCCCCCTGCCCCGCAACATAATCTTCACAGAAACAGATCACACATCTTTGTCCTGTGGAGTGACTGCTGGCCTCGGACCTCAGACATTGCAGTTAGTGATCAAGGGTTTTACCCACGGACCACCATGACCCTTCCCTCCTGGGTCCCCCACTCCACTCCCACCCCCGAGGGCTCCACGCAGCTTCTCCGCTCCACCCATCCATCTGATGGCTGGTGACGAACAACCCAGCTGAGTGACAGGTGACATAAACCCTAGGGACACTGCTTTGGCAGTGCCTCCCCTGCGGGGCTGGGGCTGTGGGCCCTGGTCACTTCAAAGTCGCCTGCCCTGACGGTGTTGTTGGGGAGGGAGGGTGTGGCCTACTGTGTGTCGGAGTTCACTCGTGGGCAACACTCTCTTGTCCTTGAAATCACATCATTGTAGGAAGAGTTTGAAAACAATTTTTTTTCAAATTTTTTGAGTTCATTCCCAAACCCTTAACTGAACCTCTCTCCAGGGGTAGATGCTGCTGAGCCGGGTGCTGGCCAGCCGGCGGGTGGTGGCATGCCGGGGGTCTGCCCGGACATCCCTGCGCGGCTGAGCATGCGCATCCTGGTGGCAGAGGCGGGCGCCGTGGAGGGCGTGGCTCAGCAGGAGATCCTAGGCGTGGAGACCAGGTACGAACCTCTCGGGCAGCGGGGCCTGGAGAAAGCGCACCCGGCCCAGAGCACAGCCACGTCCAGGACTGCAGGCTCGCAGGGGCCCCTGGGTGGCGGGTTCCAGGCTGTGCGGCTAACTGCAAGTTGGGCGGTTAAACCCGCCGGCCTCACTGAGGGAGCGAGGGCACGCTGCCATCCGTGCAGCAGCTCTGGGAGCAGCTCTGCCCAGCGCCATGTCAGCGTGGCCTCGTTGGCCGTGGCCTGAGATCCCCGAGTATCCCAGGCACTCATGCACGACACAGCCCAGCGGGCAGAGCAGCGAGCCGGGTTCAGATTCCAAGCCGTGTGACCTTGTTTGGTGACCTTAGCTCCCCCAAGCGGCAGTTTCCTTAGCTGTGAGCGCCATGCTGCCCTTACCTTCAGGATTCTTCCGTGTGACGTGAAGGCGCCCTAGCCCACACTGACGTGAGCCTAAAGGAGACTTTGGGCCAGCGGTGCCCAACCCATGGGTCGCGACATTTTGGGGGATCCAACGACCCTTTCACAGGGGCCGCCCGCTTCATCACAGTAGCCAAATGACAGTGATAAAAGTAGCAACGAAAGTAATTTTGGAGTTGGGGGCTCACCACCACATGAGGGAGTGCGTGAAAGGGGCGCAGCATGAGGAAGATGGAAAACCGCCGCTTTCTTCATTCAGGAGTACGGACGCATGTCACACTGAGGGTGCGCCACCACCTCTGAGCTCGCCCTCTCGTGGGTTGGCTCTCTCCAGAGGGAGAGCCCTCTTTAGAGGAATCGTAAGCTTCCAGTCCTTATACCAAGGGCTGCTGCTTTCCCCTATCGATCTTATGGTTGGAGACAAGCCCCCGAATGCAGTGAAGTAACCAGGGAAGAGAGAGCGAGGACGAGGGGGCCAGTGTTGGTGGCTTAGCCTGGAGATGGGCCTGTGAAGCTCCATCAGGCTAGTCCCCCTCTCATGGTTCACGTTGGAAGCTGTGCCCAATCCTAAGCAGCAGAAGCTACACTGCTGGTTAGCCTCTTGTCTGTCTGCGTGGAGGCAGCCGTGGTGTTCTGGACAGACCAGAAAGGGGTCGTGGGTGTGCTGCCAGGGTCCTCTTCTCTCCCAGGGTCTCCTCGGTGACCTGGCAGTACCAGTGTGGGCTGACCTGCGAAGATAAGGCCGGCCTCTTCCCTCTCAGCGCATCTGTCCAGTTCATAAACATACCTGCCCAGCTCCCCCGCCCACCGACCAGGTAACGCCGGGGCTGACCTGGTGAGCGTGATGAGGACATCAGGAGAACACATGAGGCAGGATATCCCTGCCCTCACTGGGTGTTGCTGTTTTCCCTGGGTTATTGTCGCAACCTGAAATGTCTTGCAGATTCCGGGTCACCTTTACTGACTACGACTGTAACCGGAACGAGGTGTGTTGGCCCCAGCTGCTCTACCCCCTGACACGCTACTATCAAGGTAGGGTAAGGCACATTCTCGAGCAGTGACCATTACGCTCTTACCAATGGGAAAATAGTCAACGCAATTTTTTGGGGGGGAAGCATCAGTGCCCTCTGGGGGGAGTGGGAGGCTCAGCCTCGCTCCTGGAGAGCTGCTGCTGGGTTTGAACCGCCAAGCCAGTGGGCTGCAGTCCTGCACTCAACCACTACACCACCAGGGCTCAGCCCTGTCGAAAGCCGCAACCCTGTGTAAGGCAGAAACCTGCCGCAGGAGGAGGCCTTGAACGGTACCCACCCAAACGAGCGAGACCCAAAGGCGGTGAGACTGTGGGCACCCGGTCAGAGGCAGAAAGGTTGGGAGAGCCAGCAAAACGAGGCAGTGCTATGGAGCTGTGGCCCCCGGGGGATTCCACTGAAGCAGATAAATGTCACCAGGAGCTCGAGAATGTCTAGGGAAGTTTTTACTGATAATGTTGCCATTTTGAAGTGAATGTCTCTGCTTATCTGGCCCCAATCAGAAAAAGTTAGGAGATAAGAATGCCGCTGAATTTGGTCCTTTGCCTTGCAGGGGAGCCGGATGCTCAGTGCCTTGCCAAGGGCTTGCTCCTGGCCTCCTTCCTCATACTAGCAACGTTCCTCGGTCGGCCCTGGACGAGGACGTGCAGAGCACGCAGCTGACCCACCACCTGACGTCGTAAAGGCCACAGACCCTGACCCCTATGACTTAGCCGCACTCCCACGGCCTCTCGGTACTTAATAAAGGAAACACTTTGTTTTTGTAGAATGGCATTATTGAAGTGAATGTAATCGGACAATGTTGCTGTCCGGGTGTTCGGAGCAGTGCAGACTTAGGCTGGGCTCTCCAGAGAAGCTAAGCCAGCGATGTGTCTATAGGTACACACAGAAATACATCCATATCAAGAAAATGGGCAAGTCCAAGGCCATTGGTCAGATGTGTAGTGGGAGGCTTCTGAGTTGGCCTAGCTTTGGAGGTGGATGCACCCAATATCGTCAGGGAGATCACCGGCTGCTGGTGGCAGAGGAGGCATGGATCCAGCACCAGCAGGCCAGGTGACAGGCTGCTAATGGCTCCCAGAACTGGCAGGAAATCCTGCAGGCCAGAGATTGATGCTCAAGACCCCGCAAAATGTACACGAGGCTTTCCAAAGTGTCCACTTATATGGGAAGCAGGCCACATCCACAGGGAAACAGCCTTTCAGTGAACTGCATCAGGGGAGTAAACTGACTGGAACAACGGTGTGGCTTCCCACCCTCATCTTAAAAACTGATCCCAGTGTGATTGAAATCACAGCACCGGATGACTAGGCCTCACCTGCCAAGCTACTGAAACTCCCACTCCAGCCCAGCTGACACAAAACCGAAGCTTCACACAGACTGAACATTTGTATCGCTGGACCAATTTGAGAGATTTGTCTCTATTTTACTTCTGACCGGACACCTGTTTTGTTTTTTTTTGGACATCAAACCAGTGAATCAACTCTTCATCTCGCCGTCTCTCATACTGTTCAGCAGAATAGGAACACTTAATTTTGGGCATCTCTTCACTGATTGCCTTGGACTTTTGTGTACAGGCCTGGATGCAGCTTGAGAGAGAGTCGCAAAAAGGCAGTAGAGCTCAGTCAGGAATGCAAAGTAAAGAAAGCCTTGATTGAGGTACAGATGGACTCTTGGGAGAGGAAGGAAGAGCAGAGAAAGGGACCGGAACATCTTGAGCTCCCGGAGGTTCTGTAACCTACGAGTTAGGGAAGTCAAGCCCCTCGGTGGGGCAGTGGGATATTTGTAGGATTTGGGTCAGGGGAATATGTAAATGAGGCAGAGAAAGCTGATAAGGAGAAAGGAGGCTTGTTGTTGCAGCTGCAGAGGCTGAGTCCTTCCCAGACCAGCTTTTTGGAATGTGGGGGAAGAGACTGCACAGTCCAGATCTGGCCTCGAGAGGCTGGGGAAGGGGCTGCGTGGACCCTGCCCAGAGAGAGAAGCTCCTTGGAATGCTGGAAACAGGGCTTTGAAGTCCAGCAGGTCATCCAGCTTCCTGATAGGCTGGAGAGGGGGTTGGGGGGTTTGCCTGGCTTTGTCTTCCTGAGAGGCTGGAACAAGAGACTGCCTGGTGTGCGTCCCAGCCCAAACACAGAGCAGACTTTTCCACATTTGAGCTGTTTAAATACGAAACAGAGTTGCTGTACAATTCGCGTATGGTCTCTACATATGTTTGACCACTGCGTGTCATCAGGTGTGTCCAGACTCATTTCAGAAGGAACACTGTTGGGTCCTGGGTCCCCCTCAGAGTGGCTGCTGTGTTTGAGCCCGTTGTTCAAACGGTCCACTGTGTCACTGTCCCTCCTGGAGGACCTCCCTCCTTTTTGCTGACCTATTACTGTACCAAGCATGATGCCCTTCTCTGGGGACTGATCCTCCTGATCACGTGGCCAAAGGACTTGAGATGAAGTTTCCTCTCCCCACTTCTGAGGAGCAACCTCTCTGTATCACCTGGGGGAAGTCTGGGGGCACCACTCCCCCCATTTTTTTTTTTTTTTGCATCAGTGCCCTCTGGTGGGAGTGGGAGGCCCAGCCTTGCTCCTGGAGAGTTGCTGCTGGATTTGAACCGTCAAGCCAGTGAGCTGCAGTCCCGCACTATGCCACCAGGGCTCTGCCCAACTCTCCCCATTTGTATTTCTGTGGGTTCACAATGCCCTAAGCGAGTTGCACGTTGCCTTTTGTCCAAGAAAGGGAAACCCCACTGATTAACTGCAGTGACTCAGAAAATGTCTGGAAATTAGTGCAACTAGCTCAAGATTGAAACTATGGGAAATGAGTTCCAAATCGCCGGAAATGATAAATAATATAGGCTGGTGTTCTGGGCTTCCTTGGCAAGCCTCTTGTGCTTTGAAAGAGAAAGTTACTTTGGCCTTATACTGGGAGAATACACTCATGCACGCATTCAAGAAATCGCTCTTGAGGGTCCGCTGTGGTGCAGCTCTCTCCAGGAGAGAGCTCTCTGGGGCTGGCGCTGGCCACGGCAAACATGCAGGAAAGAGAAAGAAAACGGTGGTGGCCCGGGGTTTAGATAGGGGGTCAGGGGCAGCCTCGGGGAGGAGGGCCCTCCTGCGCTTGAGCCTTGAGAAGGGCCCGGTAAAGGGGTCCCGGGCCCGGCAAGTGCAGATGCCTGGTTCCGGGCATGTTTGAAGGTGAGGGTTGGAGGAGGCAGCGTGCAGGGGCAGGGTGCGGGGGTGGCTGGTCAAGATCGGAGGTTCGGTTCTTACTCCAGACGCAGCGAGAGCTGCTTCGCCGAGGGAGTCTTGAGGCCGGCGATGGACGCGGGGACTCCGCCCCTGATGGCCCGAGGGCGAGGTCCCAAGGACCCGGCTCGGCGGGTCCAGTACAGGCGCGCCGACAGCGAGTCCGCCGCCCGGGCTGCCCGGGGCGGGGGCGGGGGCGGGGTACCTTTATGGAGGTTGGTAGACGTGCCCTAAAAGCGGACTGAGGTGGAAACGCCACGAAAAACGCCAAGAGCTTTTCATCAAAAGTGCCATGAGCCTGACCTCACGTTAATACAACCGGTTTTTTACCAGGCCGGAAGGCAGCGGCGTTCCCCCGCGGGTCCGCGGAGTGTGCGGGCAGCCGCCGTTCACCCCGGGGGCGGTGCCGGTTGGCCCCGACGCGGCCCCCCTCCCGGAACTCCGAGCGGCCATTGGTCGGCCGGGGGGCGGGCTGGCCGGGAGGCGGAACCGGAACCGGCTGCGGCTCGGGGGCGGGGCCTCGCTGGCTACGACGGCGGCGGACGGCGGCGGGCCAGGGGCAGCGGCGGCGGCTTCGAGCCCCATGCGGCGGCGCCACAGCCGGGCCGTAGGGAAAGGCCGCGCCGCGCGCCGCCCGGGCTGAGCGCGCGGGCCCCGCGCCGCCGGCCGCCATGGGCTCGCTGTTCCGGAGCGAGAGCATGTGCCTGGCGCAGCTCTTCCTGCAGGCGGGCACGGCCTACGAGTGCCTCAGCGCGCTGGGCGAGAAAGGCCTGGTCCAGTTCCGAGACGTGAGTGCCGCCGCCGGCCCCGTGCCCTCCCACAGCCGCCCGTGCCCCGGGCTGCCGCCGCGGGCGCCCGGGAGGCCGCGGAGACCTCGGTTGGCTCACCGGAAGTCTCGCCGAGCCGAGCCCCGGGCGCTCTATGCCGGGGCGGCTGTGCCCAAGTCAACACCTGACCCCGTTCCCTGCCCCCCCTCCCCCCCCCGCCCTCCGTAACTGGGGGTCTGCCGGGCCTGGGTCCCCAAGGCCGCTGGGAGCGCTGGCACTTCCGGGGGTGCCCGGAGACCCACGGTCAGCAGATCGAAACGGTGGTCGGACGCTGTTTGCTATCGGAGCCTCTGGACTGGGGCGGGGCAGTCGGAGAGGGCTTCTCGGAGGCGGTGACCCGCAGGGGAGAGCTGGCATCGAGGGTCCGGGGAGGGCACAGCGCCGCAATGGGTGCTGTGCTGCGAGGGGGGCGCAGGGCTTCCGGCAGCTGGAGAGGGTGGTGTACACCCGCGCCCGGCTGCGGGTAGCAGCCCCGGGCTGCTTGAGGGTTCGTGTGTCCGGTCCCATGCCCACTGTGCTTCTCCCCCGTGGATGGCAGAAACGCGGCTGGCACCCCCAGGCCGACGTCCAGGCCCGCTCCTGTTCCTCCAGACAGAATGAGCCCTCTGTGGTCGATTGGTGAATTCCGTACCAGCGACCCTCAGGCACTGTTCTGGAGGCAGGGGCGGGCAGAAGACCCCCCCCTGTGTGTGGAGCGGCTGCAGACCGACCATGGACCCACGGCACAGACAGGCACCGTTGCTAATCCGTGCTGTGAAGGAAAAGCCCCAACACAGAAAGCAGACTCTTGAGCAGGACCTAGCCTTTATAAAGAACACACGTCTTCTAGAGTGTCTTCTGTAAAGGCTGGGTACACAGTAGCTTAAGACCCTGCTCAGCCCTTTCTGCATAAATTGTTCATTGACATTTTTGTTTAGTTTTTTTTTTTTTTTTGGCTTGGTTTGGTTTTGATGTGTCAGTGTAGTCATCATTGACTTTTCGGTTGTTTCTGTTTCCATGGATCAAGTTGCCTCACCCTCTCGGTTCTCCCCACTGGGAAGGTTTTTTTGTTTTGTTTTGTTTTTTGTTTTGGGCATCACTGCTCTCCGGTGGTGGGAGTAGGAGGCCCAGCCCCACTGCTGGAATTGAACCTCCGTCCCAGTGGGCCGCAGTCCCACGCACAACCACTACGCCACCGGGGCTCAGCCCACTGGGAAGGTTTTTAAAAGTCACCCAGCACTTCGGGGCTGGTCTGCTCTGTTTTGGCGTGTTTTATTTTCTTTTTGGGGGGCATCACTGCCCTCTGGTGGTTGTGGGGCTACCCAGCGCTTCTCCTGAGATCAGCAGCTGGATTTGAACCGCCAAGCCCGCGGGCCGCCGTCCGGTACTCAATCACTTACGCCACTGACGCTCAGCCTTGTTTTTTTTTAAAGCCAGTTTGTTATGTACCCACCAGGCCACTGCAGAGGCCGCTGGTGTTCTCAGAGCAGTCACCTCAGAGTTTCTTCACCCCCTATGGCTCCAGGGAACCTGCCAGTGTCTCTTCAGGCATCTCAGTTGCGGTCTGCAGGTACCTCCCATTCTGTCAGGGTCCAGTTACTGTATCTGACCGCAATGGGCAGTCATGGTTCTGGGTGCCTCTAGAAGACCCAGCTTTTTGTTGCTATTGCAAGTCGCTTGTCCACAGGCGACTGTTGGTATCGGGCTACACTTTCAGTTCCTCACTGTGTACCTCCGTTGTCCTCTTTGGTCCTTCTGAACGGACGGTTGAGAACAGAGTGCTGTAGGTGTCTGTCCAGAAGGAGAAGTTGATCTGTCAGACTCACGGGAGCCCCTCCTCCGCTGCTAGGTTTTCAGAGTATAAGCAAAGCTGTGCGAGTGCAGTTGTGTGCACCAATTGTGCGTGTGTTTGCATGCACACACGCAGGAGAATACGTGTGTGCGTGCGTCAGACGGCGTGAGTGCCAGTGCAGACAGCTCCAGGCGTTCTCGGAAATTCTCGAATCTTGGAGTTTCTCTGGGACCTCACATCCCCCACTGGGGTGTCACTGGCCATGGACCTCTTGCCCGCAGAATTGGCCCGTTTCTCCCTCTTTCTTTTGTAGCTCTTCAAAGGGCAGAGATTTCTGCGGGAGCTGCCAAGGAGAAGACCTGGATGGCAAGAGCACTTGCCCAGGCCTCAGCGAAGGGAAAGTTCTCCTCACTGTGGTGACAGTCCGCCGTCCTAGACGGCATTTCACCACCAGTCCCTCCACTGCTGGACAGCCTCGGCTGGCACTCTGGCCTTCAAATGGCTCCATATCAGAGGGGCACTTTCTGCCACCAGTCTTGAATTAGGGGGACTTAGCCTCCTGAAAGAGAACTCCACATTTTATCAGAGAGAGGAAATAGTACAACAGGGGAAAGGGAAAAAAAGAAAGTTCCTCCATTTACTCACTGCCTTGTTCTCCAGTGTTTCCCGTGTATGACCGGAGTCGGAACTCCTCGACCTGACTGTTTGCTTCACTAACCCAGGTCTGTTTAGTGCACTCATCCACGTCTGGTAGTGGTCGGAGGTCTGGCCGTGAGGCTGAAGGTGATGTGTCATTTTGGCTGAGTCCAAGTTCTCAGTGGCTTGGCCCTTATAGAGAGATGGAGTTTGACAGTTGGGTAATGATGTAGTTGTCCTCCACTTTATGATTTGATGGGCTCATCCTCCATTCTCCCATAACACCAATTGTCACATGAGCATCCTGGACTTTGGAACCCACCCATGTTGAGAAATTAGGAGGTGTGTGTGTGTGTGTGTGTGTGAGAGAGAGAGAGAGAGAGAGAGAGAGAGAGAGAGAGAGAGAGAGA
>PVJH01005449.1:0-83597 GCA_004026705.1 Nesogale talazaci | reverse complement strand
TTTTAGAACATTAGATTCACACTGATCATATTGCCTACTTTTTTCATATGAGAGCAAACTTCTTCATTTTATTAACTATTCTTTTGCAGTACTTTTGAAATTTCTTAAGCTTTGAAGACCAGAAAGTCAAATCGGGTGATCAGTGCCCTGACCCTGCTGTGCCCCTCACTCAGGGTTCCTGGGCCCAGGCTTTCCCCTCACTCTCCTCACCCACCCTGCATTACTTGGAAGCTCACTTCGGCACACAAGTATAATTGTAACTCTAAATGTCAAGTGTCCGAAAGATCAGAATGCTTAAAAATTGCAACCAAAATACCATCGCCAGACCTAAACTTTAAAATACATATTTGCTCAATATAATCAAATATCTGGGTCTTCGGAACTTTATTTTTAATCACTGCAAAGCGATGAATTGTATGATTGGAACTTTTTTTCTAATAAACCTGTCTTAAAATGTGCAAGTCACTGGGTTTTAGAAAGTTTCCCACGTTGCACGGCTCCTCTCTCCAAGCCAGCCCGCTGCTGTGCTGGCGGGCAGTGCCCATGCAGAGCGACCCAGCAGGCCGGAGCAGAACTGCCCCCTGGGTTTTCCAGACTGTGCATGCTTCTCCTTATGGGAGCAGAGGGGCTCATCTTTCCTGTGGGAAATGGGTTTAAATGACCACCTGTGTGGGGCCCTTAACCCCCTAGCACTAGGCAACCACAAACTGACGTTTTGTTCCTGTAGATTTGATTTTTCCTGATGTCTCTCTCTCTCTCTCTGACACACACACACACACACACACACACACACACACACACACACACACCCCTTTCACTTAGTAGAAGACTCATTCGTTCCACGCAGGTTGCTGCCAAGAATGCAGCATTTGGCTCTTGTTTCTCGCTCATGCTCAGTGGAATTCCATGCTCCGCCTCTAGACCCCCGTTTATTTTTTCAGGCAGTTTTCTTTGGCTGGATGTTTGGGTGATTGTCTTACTCTCTATTGGACGAGTCATTCCTGGGCTTGAGGGTATTTTAGATACTTGTCTATCCAGATGCACACTTTTTTCTTCAGAGAAATCTCTTCACGCGAGGTCACCCTGGCAAAGGATCTGCTCGAGGTGTTTGTCTTGTTTTTGCTTTTAAAGCAATTTTCCTAATGGCTCTCCAGAGCAGTCATGCCAATTTATGCCCCCCCCAGGAGGTTTTATGACAGTGTACCTTCCCCCAAGCACTCGCTCTCTATAACTGGGTAATTTCATTCTGATTTCACAAATGAGTTTTGGTTAAAAAAAAAATCACTGTAAAAATATAAGCAACTTTAAAGCCATTTTCTCCTGCTCTTGCAGCTCAACCAGAATGTAAGTTCCTTTCAAAGAAAATTTGTTGGTGAGATGAAGAGATGTGAAGAACTGGAGAGAATATTGGGTAAGTCTGTTTCCTATTGTCAGTTTTATCGATTTATTTTATCAAACTTAAAAAAAGCTGTGTTTTATTGGCATATGCTTCCCATATCATACAATTTCATTGTCTAATCATATTAAGAAGCGTTGTGCCTTACTTTTTCACTGCGAGTTGGGTGAAGGTTTACAGAGCAGATCATCAGTTTTCCATTCAGCGATCCACAGACGTTTTATTTCATCCCATGAAGGCAATTGTGTCTATGCACCATCCCTTCTTCCTTTTCCTGCTGGGTTTTCCTGTTTCCTCTCCTCTTCCTTCCCTAACCCTTCTGGACCCTGTCCTGGAGTAGATGCTGCCCTTTGGATCTCTAGGAGCTGGTTACTGTAGCTTGGCTAAGAATTGAGCTTGGAGGGGGGGAGTTCAGTTCCTGGAGGGTGTCTAAGGGTTTTAGTCTCCATCTGACCAGTGAGCCTGATCCTTCTTATGAGTGGGCGTTTTATTCCACATTCTCTTCCCACTCTTTGCAGGACCTTCCAAAGGGATCCTTTTCAGAGCAGTGGGTACTGGTGGCCGGACACCCTGTATTTTATTTAGCTCCTCTGAAGACCCATTTTCATGTGGTCCTTTAGCCCACTGGGCTGTTTCCATGTGTCTTTGTTTTGTACACTTTTCCTTCCTCTGCATAAGGAGAGACCCGTAGTCGGACTGTAGATGGCCCTTCCACGTGCTCTCAAGACCCCGGTTACTATGCATCAAAGTAGGATGTAAAGGATTTTCTTAGGCCAGTTGACCTCGGCCTTCCCTGAGACGACGGACCCTGAGCCCCCAGGCCCAGCGACTCAGGCCTTCAAGGTGTTTGCTTATGTCTAAGAAGTTTTCCTCACCTTACTCCTCTTGTGCTTCCTGACATTCGTGGACATATTTTTCAGCAGAGGTAAATACCCCCAGTA
Source organism: Nesogale talazaci (assembly GCA_004026705.1). Lineage (NCBI taxonomy): Eukaryota > Metazoa > Chordata > Mammalia > Afrosoricida > Tenrecidae > Nesogale > Nesogale talazaci. The sequence goes on along the minus strand of PVJH01005449.1, from coordinate 81,260 downwards.
CACATCCTGCCTCTCGAGAGTGTACCTTTGTGGATATTCTCCCACCTCTGTTTGCTCTGCGCGTCTGTCCACGCATCCACTTGTAGATTTCCAGACGGCAGAATTGCACGGAGCAAAGTGTTGACCTCGGTTGCCTTAACTCTCCACACTCCTCTCAGTGTCTTTCTCAGCCTCCATCATTTCTTTTCTTGAAAAAGAAAAAGAAAGAAAGAAAGTGAGTTTGCAGGTTTATTTTTAAAGGACAAAACACGTCAGACAATTGAAGTGCAAGTCCAGCAATGTTCCTTGGCCCAAGTCGGCAGTGCTGCTGTTCTCTCTGTGCTGCCGTTTTCTCAGTGGAAACCATGCAGTCAAAAAGACAATGTAGGCTGAGCCCTGGTGACCTACAGGGTTGACAGTTCAAATCCAGCAGCAGCTCTCCAGGAGCAAGGCTGGGCTTCCTACTCCCACCAGGGCAGTGATGCCACACACACAAAAAGGAAAGAGAATGTGTTGCTATAAATTTGGGAGAGGTGGGAGTGAAGAAATCAATCAAATCAAGAATTATATACCAAGCAAAACCGTCAAATACCAAGACAAAATTATGACATTGCTGAGCAACTGAAAACTAAAGAAATTCGTAAAAGCCAGGCCAACCTTGCAGAAGTACGGAGTTTTCCCTTTGGACAGAGAACCAGCTGTAGACAACAACCTGAGGTTAACATCCACCGAACCACCACTCAGCAGACAACCAAGGCAGAAAAGCAGCCACCGTAAAACACACCTCCCAACACTGAGCACCAGGAACCAGGGCAAGTACAAATAAAGAATTTCCCCATTGACAGTAGTTTAACTTAGGTGAATTAAAATTCCAAACTCCCTGTCAACAAGTCAGCCCTGTAAGACAAAGCAGACTTGCCCATGGTGCCAAGATGCTACCTCTTTCCAAGAGCAGGAAGCCTGTCACCCTCCTGAAGGCTGGCTGGAGATTTCAAGCTGCACTTGCTGTGGTGAGCAGCCCAAAACGGAGCCCTCTACCCCACCAGGGCTCCGAGCTGGGGCGAAGGGAAAGGTAATATGCAATGAGAGGGAGCTTGGCAAAAACATTACGGAGGCAGGCGGCCTGCACCCTGGGCTGGTGTGGCCACGGCGGCTAGTGTCCTGTCCACCTGTGTCCCTCGCCTGCCCAAGGCCCTCGCACCACTGCTTCCGGCCATCATGCAGGCCACGGCCCGGCCCCTCAGCACCACGCTGTTCCCTCCCCTTGGGGAGCTGGACGAGAGCCTGGGCTTCAGTCAGCCTCGATGCTCGGGCCGGCTCCTGGTAGAGGTAGGTACAGCTGGGCCGCCGAGGGAGCGAACGCACCACCTTTGGCGGCGTTAGAAGGAATCAGGGACCGTGTTCTTTGCGTCTTGAAACTCAGCGATAAGAGTGACCCCGAAAAGCTTGCAATAAATTCCCACTGTGTGAAAGACCTGGACTTAGGCAGTTCAGACCAAGTGGGATCGTCATGCCCTTGGAGGACGAAACCGGACATGGATGGGGAATGTTAATGGGTCCACAGGACGTTGTAGCCGCATCGCCAATCAGAATACAAATAACGCATCAGACGACCTGTCATCCCTGAGGTGACCCGGCGAGTGCCTGGGTCAGTTTGTTTTGTAGGATGACTGTTTTTTATAGCTGTATAATTTTTTTTGTTGTCTTTATAAAAATCATTTTCCAAAAGATTAGTAACGAAAGGCTTGTCTTCAGGCTCACCAATTCAGGTTTCTATTGATTTAGTTCTACTCCTTTGCCCTTTCTGGTTTTTTTTTGGGGGGGGGGCATCACTGGCCTCAGGAGGTGGGAGTAGGAGGCCCAGCCTTTGCTCTGTGGAGCTGGAATCGAACCTCCATCCCAGTGGGCCGCAGTCCCGCGCACAACCACTACGCCACCGGGGCTCAGCCTACTATACTATTTTTGTATGGTTTCTAACTCTTTATTTTATCAGTTTGTTCTTGTAGTGTTGTCCTGAATTCTTAAAAAAAAAATTGCTGAGGGCTGAGCCCTGGTGGCGTGGTGGTTGTGCGTGGCACTGCGGCCCACTGGGTTGGAGGTTCAAATCCAGCAGCAAGGCTGGGCCTCCCACTCCCACCACCAGAGGACAGTGATGCCCCAAAAACCAAAAAAAAAAAAAAAAAAAAAAGCTGGCTTTTCTTTGCTTTCTTCGATCTTGTTCTCAATACATTGAAAGGATGCAAGTGTTCTTCTGTTGTCTTTCTCACCGAGCACTTCTGATGCCTTTTTTCCCCTCAGAAAGTTTCTGCTTGTGTTTTGATCCCTTGTCCGAAATCGTGCGTTGTCTCTGTGGTACTGTGAGAGTGTTGTATCTGTGTGTGGCAGATGGCTGTGTTTTGATATATTCCCAGGTGCTCCCACCTGTCATCTGGTGGGCATGAGGGACGTATGAGCGTGGCTGCAACACCCTGCTCATGCACCCAGTTGAGGGCAGGTTGGCTGGTGCTGTCCACTTCCTTACGGACCCGGTGGTACGGACATAGGCGATGCTCAGCCTGCGGGAGGGCTGGCTGTGGGGGAGCCATGTGTCACTGTCTGTCGGCTTTCAGGTCTCCAGTGACCTGTGTGTGCTTTGCTGCCCGCTGCTGCTTGCCCAAGTTCAAGGTGGCAGCAGCTCCATGTCACACTAGCCAACAATCCACCTGTCTTTATTCAACTTCTCTCCTACTCAGTGTTCAATCCGCTTCTCTCTCTTTTCCTTTGAAGCTCAGGGTTTCAGAATTGTCATCCACTCCCTTGCATGTGCTCTCAAGTTTCTGCCATACAGAGTCTTTGTAGCCGTCTGACCAGTCACCACCTTGCTGGACATCCTCCCATGACCTGTTGTTGTTACCTTCTGTTTCAGTAGTTCTCAACCTGTGGGTCCTGACCCCTTTGGGGGTTGAACGGCCCTTTCACAGGGGTTGCCCAATTCATAACTGATGCAAAATGACAGTGATGAAGTAGCAACAAAAATAGTTTCATGGTTGCGGGGGGGAGGGGGATCACCACCACATGAGGAACTGCATGAAAGGGGGACCGCGGCATTAGGAAGATTGGGAATTGCTGGTCTAGCTCTTTTTAAAAACTGGTGTCTGATCTCCAGCCCCTCCAGATAAGCAAACCACATTGACTCTAGGGAAGGAAGGGAGAGGAAAATACAGATAAGCAGAAACGAGAAACTTGCCTTGATATCCAGTCTCCAAGGTTGTCGCCATTATGTCATGTCAGTGTGTATTATCTTTTTTTTTTTTTTTTAATCTATGAAAGGAAGACTTTCCAAGCCCAACAGTCAGGCTCCTTTCTCACCAGTGTTGTCTTTCACGTTCCTCTCTGTTCCCCTTTGTGAAGCCCGAAGAGCCCTCAGTGGTGTGTGTGCACCTTGTTTCCTTCACCCTCGTCTTGTAAATTACTGGAACGTAGGGGACGCTGGCTCCCTGTGCAGGTAGTACTTTGCTGCAAAGGACCCAGAGAGGGAGGAGGTGGCAGGGGCTTTGGGCCTAAGCATCTCCTTTACTTCAAGGCTTTATTTGTGAATGTGACAGCTCAGCCCCCTAGGTCCCGTTGTCTATCTCTACCATCTTTAACCACCAGAAACTGCCATTATCAGGTCAAGCCTCGGGCTTGTGACTACCAGTCAGGGGTACAGATAATCTCCAACGTGGACCGAACGTGTGACATTTGATTGTAGAAGGAGGACCAGCAAGATAGAAGGGAGGGGAGGGCACACCGAGGGGAGAGAGTGACTCGGGAGACCCCCTAAGGTGAAGGATGCTTGCACATAATTACTATGGATTTTGCAGTCTTTCATTGGAGGGTTTTTTTTAATACCGGGAAGAAGAAAGCTTTTCCTCTTTATTTTGCTAGAGCGCTTAGTGATGCGTGTAGTTTGAATCTGTTGGGAGGGAACCTGGTTAGTGGGTTAAATGTTGTTGGTCTGCTAACTGAAAGGTCAGTGGTCTGCGTACACTGTCCATTCTACAAGGGAAAGACGAGGCAGTGTACTTCTGAAGATACTTGCAGTCTTGGCAAACCTATATAGTCGCTCTGCTCCGCCCTGTGGGTTCTTTATGACTTGGGAGTCTACTCATGAGGACAGTCATTTGAGTGTGGGTTAAATGACATTGTGTTCCCATATCTTGAAGGAAGGTAAGCCACTGAACATGCACAGTATTTGGAATGACACTCCTTTTTTTTCCCTAATGATTTTATTGGAGGCTCTTACAGCTCTTATAACATTCACTCCATCATTTGTATCAAGCATATTTGTACACATGTTGCCATCTTCATTTCCAGATATTCTGTACTTGCACCTTCGCTATAAGCTCCTCTTTCCCCCTCCCTTTTTTTTTTTAAAATCATTTTATTGGGGACACTCTTAAAGGAGGGCAAAAGTGGAAACACATTAGACATGGATAGGATTTCCTTAAAGTTGTTCTTGTGATTTGGATGAAAGTTTACCCACCCAATTGTTTGTTTGGTTTTTTTTTTGGTTCAGCAATTCATATGCATCTTGCTCCGTGACAGTCACTTTGCTTGCACGTCCCATGATGTCACAGAGGAAGGAAGCCCACTTCCTTCCTGTGTCTCCATTCACCCTTCTTCCTGACCCGGCCTGCATCCTGAGCTTTCTCCCTGGGCAGGGGCTGCCGTTTTTTGCCCCGTGTGATTGATGGCTCTAAGTCATGTGTTATTCCTGGTATTAGCAGTCTGGACCTGTCTGTTGTTCAGCTGAACGTTGAGCCAGGGCGGGTGTGTGAATTCATTTCGAGGGTTGTCTCGGGAGCTCCACCAGCCGCGCTGTAACCAGAAAGCCTGTTTTTAAAATGTTGTTTTCAGTGTGTGTTTTCTACCACATTTTCCCCCCCTCCTATCCCTCTCCGAGCGTCAGTAGTGGTAGTTGGGGACTGCCAGCTGCCGCGATCAGTCCTGGGCAGTTGGGTAGTTCTTCTGGCCTCAGAGTCACAGAGGCTGATATTTGAATGTTTCATTCGCCCACTGGATCAATTGTTTCCATTTTCCTCCACTCTTCTTTCCTCAGAAAGGGGAGAGATCAATAGTTGCACATGCAAGGCTGCTCGTGAGACTTTCAGATCCCACTTGCTACTGACCCAAGTAGGGTGTCGAGCATGGTGTATGTTGTAGCAATCTTTTCTGTTTTCCAAGACGTTGGTCCTCAGCCCCAGGCCCAGCCATCACTCCCTCAAGATACTTGATTCTGACCAAGACATTTTTATAACTTTGCTCAGTATGTCTTACTCTCTAGGTAGATTTACTTCTGCCCATATCATTGCATATCCTGTCACACCTCTATGTACTGACAGGTGTAGTCCCAGTTCAGAACGCCAGTTCAGCTTGTGGATAGCAGTTATCTCTGTTGACCTTCACTCCTGTGTCCCTCCCAGTGTCTTCCTTTGCCGAGATCATTTCCTGCTGATTCCCCGGCCCCACCCCAGTGTACAGTCTTTCTCCTGTAGCTTAAACTGTATCAAGGTGAGATGATTGGAAGGAAATGGGGGTGGGGGGTGGGGACTAATAACAGAGTATGAGAAAGAAGCAAATGATCTCTGATGGATTGTACAACTCTTCTTGATAATATTGAACCATAAGATGTGGTTTATGTGCCAGTAAAACTTGTGTGTGTGTGTGTGTGTGTGTGTGTGTGTGTGGCATCACTGAAACTTTCTCAAGTAAAGAATATGATCTTTTAAAAAAACCTCAAGAACTTTTAGATGTGTTGCTAATAGACTAAAATAATATAGGTAAGACATTGTTGTAGTTTTATTTAAGAAATAAAAATAAAACAACTCAGACTTTTCATGAAAATAGAAAAAATAATAAAGCACGCTTTAGTCACGCTTCTCAGGAGTGGGATGTTTGTTAATGACTCTGTCAGGCATGACCGTTGTCTTAAGGAAAAGGATAGTGTGAGTTCAAAATATAAGTGATAAATGGCTCCATGCACTGGGCTGTGAATCTTATGTGGTTTTTTTTTTTTTTTGGTGGCATCACTGCCCTGGTGGGAATAGCAAGCCCAGCCTTGCTGCTGAATTTGAACTGTCCACCCTGTGGGCCGCAGTCCCGCAAACTACCACTAAGCCACCAGGGCTCAGCCGAATCTTATGTTTTAATGTAGGCAGCAACGCTGTGTGAACCGCCAGGTCAGCGGTGTGAACTCAGCCGCTGCTCCTCAGAAGGAAAAAGAGGCTGTCTGTCTTCCCTAAAAGTCAAAGTCTCACAACCCAAAGGGGCGGTTCTTTGTCCAACAGGGTCTCTATGAGTCAGAATTCACTGGATGGTTGTGAGTTTGGGCCTTTCGGTTTGTCTGTTTTCCTCTAATGCAAACCTCCCCAAGCGGGTGACTGTGCAGAACAGACATTCCGTCCAGGACCAGAAGGGCAGCAGCATCTGCCCGGGATGAAAAACTCAGGAGAGGCAGATGGGAGACTCCCTCCGGGGCAGACCCAGCACGGCGGGGATTGCTGGTGGTTCCAGGAAACCCAGTGCATCTGACGTGTCAAACGCACAACCTCGGGCACCCAGATCACAATTAAGCTACGCAAGCCTAGTGAGCAGAGCCGCCTTTCTTTCCCAGCACACGGGGTCCGAGGCCTAGCTTCCCAGCAGCCCTTGGGGTCCTGGTCCTCAGACAGTGTTGGTGCTGCCCCTCACCCTGCGGAGGCCTTAGGCCTAGGGAGACCCCATCTCATAGTGCCCCCTGACGAACAGCCAGCAAGAGACCCCAGGCCCGCCAGAGCAGCAGCCCCAGGTCTGAGGGCCCCGATCCAGCAGCTGGTCTGGGAGGACGCCCCGTGCCCTCACAGCGCAGCTCGACTTCCACCAGGTCGTGCTGCAGCCGCTGATGTGCTCCAAACAGCCTTTCTCCCTCCCTGGGGTGGGGAGACAGCATGGCTCAAACTTCGGTAAACTACAGTTGTAATGTTCAATTTGTAGTCTCTTTTTTTGGGGGTGGTGGTTTTGGGCATCAGTGCCCTCTGGTGGTGGGAGTAAGAGGCCCAGCCTTTGCTCCTTGTGAGCTGGAATTGAACCTCCATCCCAGTGGGCCGCAGTCCCGGGCACAACCACTACGCCACCGAGGCTCAGCCCTCAATTTTTTTTTTTTTAGGAACTTATGCTTCGGGTGGTTGTTTACAGAGCAGGGTGGTTTTCCCTATCCTGGACTCGCCTGTTGTGGTTCCAGACGTGATTGCCCTCTTCCTATGTCCTCCCGCTTCCTGTCCTTGCTGCCCACTGAGCTCCCTCCCCGGCACAGCCGCCCTTTGCATCTCCTCTGGCTGCGAGTCCCAAGGAAGAGCTGGACTTTCAGGCATGAAGACAGTTTTGGGAATTCCAGAACATGTTTATCCAGATTACATATTTTCCCCTCACACGATGATCTCTGGAGGTAGCATTATTTTCAGATTCTGGGGGGTTGGGTGTGGGGGACATGAGGGATAAAGACAGACTCCGTGAATCTGTGGGAACAAAGAGGATTGTTGGGTGTTTGTTTTGTTGAGGGCCCGGGGAAGGGTGGGATTGAAGATGTTCTCCCCGAAATGGGCTCTGAGTCTCACTTGTTGCATTTCCTGCCTTGACAGCGTACTTGGTGCAGGAGATCAACAGAGCAGGCATCCCCCTTCCGGAAGGAGAGACCAGCCCGCCGGCGCCGCCGCTCAAGCAGGTGTTAGAGATGCAGGTAACCGCCAAGGGTGCGCTCGGGACCCTGACCCGCAGGGCTTGCAAGTGCTCAGGACTGTTCTGCTTCCAAGCTGCTTCCTCAACGGGTGGTGAGGAAACTAGAGGACACTTAGTGCTCAGTCATAGCCAGTCTGAACCCCATGTCCCTTGGCTTTCCCGGGGGACCACATGGTGGGCATCCTTTCCAGGTGGTGCTTAGCAGAGGCTGGCAAGAGCCCCGGTGACAAGATGGGCTACAAACCTCAGGCGTAGCAGTTTGAAACCACCAGCTTAGCTACCCCTTGGGGAAAGATGAGGCTCTCTCCTTCTGTAAGGTGTCCCTCTCTCACCGCCAGTGCCCCTGATCAGTTCTCTGCTGGCTGGGGCCAGTCCAGTGGTAAGCTGAGAGTAAACCCCGGCTTGGGGAACAGGGGGGTGGCTCATGTGGTGACTCTTCCTGGAACAGCCCCAGAAGAAAGTCAGTCACCCTCTCGGAACCTCCTGGGCAGTTCTGCTGTGTCCTGTAGGGTCACTGTGAGTCTTGATGGCAGGGAGTTTGGGATTTGGAGTTTGAGCAAGAATGTGCCTTTTGCCATGGCTTATAGTCACATCATAAGGTGCGTGCGTGCGTGCCTCTGTTCCTGACTCGGTCACACGGTCCTTCCAACTGGCCTGGAATTCCCAGGAGGGAGGGTGGCACTAGCAACACTCCTTCACCCCATTCTCTGCCGCTCATTTGCTGGGAATAAAGCTCCCTCCTTGCCTGCTCATTGTGGCCTCCCTTGAATGGCCCACTGATGCTCAGGGTCATCGTTTCACAGCCCGTCACTTCGGGGAACAGACGTTGTGCTCTTGGTCTTTGCAGCCGTCGTTGTTGTGGGAGGCGGGCGGGTGGCCTGGGGCTCTGAGTGTGTCCAGGAGGAAGTGGACTCTAGACTAGAGTTAGTTATACAGTCAGATGATCAGTCAGTGGGCATCTGGTTTGGCCTGTCTGCTGGGCTGGTGATGCTTCTCATAGATGCAGTATCTTAAGTGATGCCTTTGTGAGTCATCACACACTTAATGGTTTCCTCAACAGAGTCCTGTTTCAAGTGTTTTACGACTTAAATACCATTCGGATGCTTATAATGTAGCTGTTTATTCAGAAAGATTTGGTTTCAAGAGCCCATCCCCCAAGAGTGTTTGTGTGTGTGTGTGTATGTATGTGTGCATGCGTGCGCTGCAATATTACATTTAGCCTCAGAGATCGAAGATTACTTCTCCTCTTCCTGTTTCCCCTTCAATCGTTCATTCACTCAGCACATGAAGATTAAACCTGCCTTTTTTTTTGGGGGGGGGGGTATCACTGCTCTCCGTAAACCTGCCTTTTTTTTTTTTTTTAATTTTATTGGGGGCTCTTATAGCTACTACAACTTTCAGCACATCATATGTATCAAGCACATTTGCACACATGTTGTCACATACATTTCCAAACATTTTCCACTTGAGCCCTTGGTACAAGCTCCTCTTTAAAAAAACAAAAAACTTCCCTTTCCCCTCCCCCCCAACCTGTCTTTTTAAAAGAGAATTTTAACTTAAGGAAAAGTGTGCAGTGTAATATTTTTCATGAGTCATTCAAATGCCTGTGTTTTTGTTTTGTTTTTTGTTTTTATTGTAGCTGAACTATCCCTTAAGAAACAACAACCACCCAGACCCCTTTTATTGGAATGAATTGCTTTGTTGTGGTGAAAATGCTCACCCGAAGGCACTCACCCATTCGGCCGCTTCCCTGTGTATAGTTCAGTGACTGACGGACGGAGCCCTGGTGGCCCCGTGATGACAAAGCACTGGGTTGCTAGAAGTGGAGTCTGAGTCCACCAGCTGTGCCACGGAAGAAAAACATGGCGCTCTGTGTTCTTAAAGATGACAGCCTACTGGCATGGCCAGAAGAGACGGCCTGCCCACGCACTGTGCTCCCACAGGGCTGGGGGGTTGGGGGGGGGGGTCTGCTGACACGGCATTAAACCAGTGAGCCGGCAGCCGGTCGGGGGCTGGGAGAGTGCATTCACATTGCTGAGAAGGGAGAGCTCAGGAGAAGGAAGCACTGCTGCCGTGGCCCAGCCATCCCTGTGAAGCCTGGTGAGCCAGTGTATTCCCCGCTGTGTGCAGCAGCCCTGGCGACAGAGGGGATGGTGCCTGCGCCTGCCCACAGTGAGGTCAGCAGTTGAAAACTATCAGCTGCTCCTCCAGAGAAGAACAAGGCTTCCTGCTCCCTTCCACAGCAAGAGGTCCAGCTCAGAACCCCCAGGGGCAGTTCTGCTCCGCCCTGCAAGGCCACCGCGGGTCAGAATGGACTCAGTGGCGGCGGCGGCGGCGGCGGCAGAGGATTGGCTTGTTGCTGGGTGGATTCTCAGCAGCAAGAACAAAGTCAGCGGGGGAAGAGGGCACCTCTGAAGCCCTGTGGGCACCTGTCTGTCCCATAGGGTCACTGTGAGTTGTCAGCAGATTGTGGGGGAAACCGAGGATGGGTCTTTCAAATCCTGACACCTTTCCTTAGTGGGGGCTTGGTGAGGGTCCTCAAGTCACACTCTAAGGAGGGCCCGACCCGGTGACCCATCTTGTTTCAGGAGCAGTTGCAGAAACTGGAGGTTGAACTGCGAGAGGTGACGAAGAACAAGGAGAAGCTCAGGAAAAACTTGCTGGAACTGATCGAGTACACGCACATGCTGAGGGTGACCAAGACCTTCGTGAAACGCAACGTGGAGGTAGGGAACCCTGACGCCAGGACCCTCCCCGCCCCCCCCCTCCCCGCCCTGCTTTTTGCCACGGCCTCCTTCTCAGGCAGCTGCAGGTCATCGAGATGTGGGCCCTTTTTCCTTTTTTTAAAGAGATCTGTAGATCTTCCCTTCATTTTCTTTCAGCAGAAGACTCATCACACACGCATGCACGCACGCACGCAACCAGTTCTTCTCTTGGTTGGTTTTAGCCAGAGCAGTCCTTTATGTTTGTTCACGTCTCCTTCAGTTTGCCATGGAGAAAACCTTGGATCATGAGAATAACGTCAAAGAGCAGAAGCTGAACGCTTCAAGTCAGCCTTTCTGAATTGCTGGCTTGGTGCTGGCCATCCAGTAACAGCGTGCCGACCAGTCCCTGCAGCAGGGACTGTGCCAAGCGGAGCCCAGACGGGAGGGAGAGGCCAGCCTCTCCTAACTCAGCCTCCCTGAGCCCTGTGGTGACCTTGACAAAGCATACTCTGCCCTGGGCTGTGTTCCAGTGGCTCACTGTCCAGTTAGCAGAGCTGACCTCAGGGGACGGTGCTCTCCCGGAGAGCTTGTTGGCAGACCCGAGAAAACAGTGTCCCTGGAAGGAAATCCATTAGGCTTTCTTTGTGTGTTTGCAGTTTGAACCCACGTACGAAGAGTTCCCTCCCGTAGAGAGTGAGTCTTTGCTGGACTACAGCTGCATGCAGAGGCTTGGAGCAAAATTGGGGTAGGTGGCAGCAACTTCACACTGTTGGCCTTGTGGAGGCGATGGCTCCTAAGGACTGAATGGGCCTCGTCTTAAGCTGGGGACTGAATGAAGAAAGGCAGCATTTACCTCCGCACACACTGCACTCCTGTTTCCGTGGAGCTGCCTGTCTCAGCTGGGCCCACTTGTTATCTGAAGGCGCTGCTGGCCTAAATGACCTGGAAGGAAGCCACTGTTGTGCCAGTCTGTGGGGCCTCCTGTACGGGCGGAACTGCTCCTCCCTGATAGGGCGAGTGTGGGCAACATGTTGCTCTTCAGTGGAAGCCCCGAGCTGGCTGGGATTGGTCTGATGTCTGCATTACTCAGGCCTGACTTATGGGGAGCTGGTTCTTCTTATGTTGTCCTCTTTATCAACTTCCAGCCCTTTGCCGAAGGTCGGGCACCATCACGAGGTGGACGGTGCGAGGACATGTTCCTGACGGCACAACGCCTGATCACCTTTGTCAGGCACCTGGGAGTCGCCATCAAGCTGAAGTCATTTTATGTTTGTCAGCAAAAAGAATTTTTGCTTGTCTTTTCTTTTTTAGTTTTTGTTTGTTTAGCTGTCTCTTGACCCCGAAGCTAATCTGAATTTAAGCACTGAACCTGAGTGAATTATAATTTGTGATTATATACCCCCAGCAAAGACTTTTCTCCTTTGTCCAGAACCCAAATGGTGATCAAGACGTGTTCTTACAGGCTCTTGGGCTGAGCCCCGGTGGCATAGTGGTTGAGTGCAGTGGGGCTGTGGCCCTCAGGATTGGCTGTTCAAATCCAGCGGCGGCTCTCAGGAGCAATGCTGGGTAGTTCCCATGACCACCAGAGGGCAGTGGTGCCCCCCCCCCCAAACAAAACAAAACAAAACAAAACAAAACAAAACAAAACCCAGGCTCTTAAGCAAGATGGGTTGGGTTGTATCCTTTTATTGTGCTCATTGGGACTTATTAACAGCCTGAGATAGGCAAGCAACACAGCCTTGCTTCCTGGGCCTGAAAAGGCATGGAGGCCCTTCCCGGGGGAGAACAGAGACTGCAGTCTGCTGTGTGGGTCACAGCTCACAGTGAAGGAGCAGCAGCGTGATAAACAGCTGATTGTAGCTGTCAGGGTTTTGTTTCCCCTGGATAAATGAACACACAGCCAGTGCCCGGGGGACGCAAATCTGCTGCAAAAGATCTCCCTGAAGGGGTCCAGGCAGTGGACTCCGTGTGAGGACTGAGGAGCCCCTGACCCAGGGGCTGTGACAGTTTTAGGCACCTCATGTGCATGAGACAGCTGGACAGTGAAGCACAGAGACTGGAGAATAATTGACGCATTCGAATGACAGTGTGGACAAAGAATGAGGAACGTACCACGATGGACTGTCAAAAGATGTCCAGTAGGCATGCTTCTTAGATGGCAGTGGACTGATCAAGGAGGAAAAAAAAATGACCCCTTAGAAGCCAGGATTGCGATATTTTGTGACACTGCAATTTTGTGTCATGAACTTTGGACATGTAACAGGGCACAGTCTCTGGGGGAGAGCATCATGTGCAGGAAAGGCGAGGGGCAGCGACAGAGAGGAAAACCCTCAAAGGGATGGACTGAGCGTGGTCGCAGCAGTGGGCTCACGCAGCCAGCAGTGTGAAGCAGGCCCAGGGCCAGGCAGCGTTGGTTCTGTCGATCATGAATGAAATGAGTGGCACACACTTGGTGGGACCGAAGGGCAGTAACCAACTAGCCTGCGCCCCAGGGGGAGTCTCAGCTGTAGAGGAGTCAGGTCTGTCTGCTCAGCTGACAAACCCTTTAGCACTCTGGGGGTGTTCAGATTTCAGAACCCCCATGAGGTCCTGTTCCATTTTGGATCCCAGAAGGGTCCCTGGACCCCTGAGAGGCTATTTGCAGCACATCTGATGCCAGCATTCCAGGTGTTTTGCACTTGGAAGGTTTTCAGGATGTCTCAGCATCCTGCTTCCCAGAAACAGAAGTCTTCTCTCTGTTCACGCTGGCGGGATGTCCCTTGTGGCTTTCAGTCAACTGCGGCTTTCCTCCCTGCCTTACAGATTTGTGTCCGGCCTGATTAGCCAAGGCAAAGTGGAAGCATTTGAAAAAATGCTGTGGCGGGCCTGCAAAGGGTACACCATCGTGACGTACGCCGAGCTGGACGAGTCCCTGGAAGACCCCGAGACAGTGAGTAAATGCCTCGGCAGCCCTTGAAGCTCTGCAGACCTGGCAGATCCCGGATCTTTCTTGAATACACAGGAGACCATCTCCCTTCATCTTCACAGTGAAAGTCAGAGGGAACAATCCCCACCCCAAAGCGCCGCTGTTGAGTCAATGGATCATATCCGACTTGTGCACCCCCCCACCGTGTCTCTCTGGTTTCCTCCACTGCGGCTTCTCGGGGCCTAGGTCAGAGTCTGGCTCCTAGGCAGTGGTCTGTGCAGCTCTGCCCATTGGATGTCTGTAACTACTCGCTGGACGGGCAAAGGCACAGCCCACTCTCAGATGGGGTTGGTGCTACCAGAGTTGAAACCTCAGAACTAACAGCACCCCTGTTTGTCTTCTGTAGGGAGAAGTCACAAAGTGGTACGTGTTCTTAATATCCTTCTGGGGAGAGCAGATTGGATACAAGGTCAAGAAGATCTGTGATTGGTAAGAATCACATTCTCAGTAGATTCTGACCCACAGCGCCCCCGCAGGGTAGGGTGCCCCATGCTCCAGGTAGTGTCGGGGCCAGAATCCTTGTAGGAATCCTTTTCTCCCTTGGAGCAGCAGGTGGGTTCGAACCACTGTGCCATCAGAGCACCTTCCGCTTTCTGCAGTTCGTTCTGTGCCCTCTGTACGGAAGGGAAGAGCCTGCTAGTTTTTGATGCATGATTTCTCCTTTGTAATACCAGGTTCATAAAAAAGTGAAGTCGGGGCTTAGCCCCGGTGGCGTAGTGGTTGTGCGCGGGACTGTGGCCCACTGGGATGGAGGTTCCAGCTCACAGGAGCAAAGGCTGGGTGGGCCTCCTAGTCCCATTACCAGAGGGCAGTGATGCCTAGAAAAACGGAAAAAAAAAAAGGTGAAGTCATCTCTTTGACCAGTGCAGCTTTAAAAATCATCCTGAAGTAGAGTGACCCACAGACAAGCGAACCCACTCCTGTCGAGGGGATACCGGCTCGCTGGGCCTCCATGAGGGAGTGCACGGGGAACCGTGCCTGGGGGCTTCTAAGGCGACAGGGTCAGATGCCCTCATCTCTCTCCAGCAGAGCAGCTCGTGGGTTTGAACTGCTGCCCCTGAGCACGGGAGCTACTAGGCCACCGGGGACCATGCTCACTGTATTCCCTGGTTTGATTGTCTTCCCCTGCTCTCCATTGGGAATCAAGATGTAAAAATCAGCTGAAGGAGGAATTATATTTGGTTTCTGCGTGCCTTTCTTTTGATTTTAGCTGTGTGACGTGTACCTGTTGCCCTGGGGCACTTGTTTCATCTTTGGCAGAGCCCCTGACCCTGTCTCTGTACCCGTTAAAGGGGAGGGGGGCCTGGGAGGAAGGTTGTGGACCCTGAGGTGGGCCCCGGCCCTGGGCTCTGAGCTGCTGGGTTACAGGCTGTGGGAAGAAGTCAGGCACAGTGAGTGCTGATACAGCCTATTACACAGCAACATGCTCGGGCAGCACAGGGTGGGGTGGGGTTGGTGGAAGGGGAGATCAACCCTCCCCAGCCCGAAACACACCTTCCCGGTGGCCTGGTTGGGCAGGGCAGGTGGGCTTCGGCATTTGCTCTGAGAGGAGGATCCCCGTGTGCTGCCCCTCACCAGCCGTCTGCAGCTTGGAGTGTGAGGTGTGAAATAGAAAGCTTTTGTCCCTCTGGCAGCGAAGAGGGCACGTCAAAAGCACGGCTGCGAGGGCCCCAGTTCACACGGGTGTCATCCACGGCAAGCGTGTCTGGATGCATCCCTGCAGTCAGCAGAGGTGGGCAGAGGTTCTCCCTCGGGAAGGCGCAGGCTTCTTAGGGGCCCAGCCAGAGCGGTGGCTTCTGGCCAGGGGACCTCAAGGCAGAGAAGCCCGTTCAGAGTGGACGCAGACAGGTTCTTGGGGTTCCCAAAGGGTTACCTTGGTCGGTTTTCTGTAAGGACACAGGACCAGCACAGGGCTTATCAGGAAGGAGTGCCTAGGGATTGTCTTCCCTTCACGGTGCCCCGCCCATTCTCCGAGGGCGCAGGCCATCCTGCTCTCACCCTCTCAGATTTCTTTCTCCCCCTCAAGCTTAAAGAACATCAAAGAAGAAAACGTTTTGAGCCCCCAAAGGCTGTCACAGCGCCCTCCTGGACTGGGTGTCAACTGACGGCACACAGTTCCCTGGGGGAGGGGGACCAGTGGTTCGCTTCCATAAAGATGGCAGCATAGGAACCTCATGGGGCAGGTTTGTTCTGTGGCAGGGGGGCACCACCAGTCAGAGTCGGCTAGGCGAATCTGAAGAGCCCCTGTGATTCCCTTAGTGTGGGGGTGGTGAGCTGGCAGGGTGGGACTGCAGGTCTGAGAGCGCTGGCTCAGGGTGTTCACGTCAACAGGCACTCTCCGAGCCCCTGCGGGCTGACCTCAGCGTCCCACGTCTGGAGTCGCTGCCTTGGGCTTGGCTCTGCTTTCAGGAGTGGCCTCTTCAGCAGGTCCCCACAGATGTGTGACCGGGCCCCGTTCTGTCTCACAGTTACCATTGCCACATCTACCCCTACCCCAACACGGTGGAGGGCCGGAAGGAGGTCCAGGAGGGGCTCAACACCCGCATTCAGGACCTGTACACCGTGAGTAACCGGGACGCCCTTGGCCGAATTCAACAGGCACAGTGGGGCTGGATGTCAAATTAGACTGACTATCAGAGCATCTGGATTTTCCGTTCAGCAGCTCATACACAGTGTGTTACGTGACGTTGGTTGCAGATCCCAGAATATAGCAAGATTCTTTCTACTTCCTCCCTGTTTCCTTTTTCCCTCTGTCCTCCTTCCCTGTCCCTTCCTGCCTCCTGAGCTTTTTCTTTGGGCAAGTGTGAATCCAGATGTCTGGCGGGTCCCCTCCCTCCCTGGCCTCCAGGCCTCCAGGGCAGCTCAGCCTGGCAGCCTCTCGGGAAACTGGGCAGTAGTGAGGGGACTGCCGGAAATGAGGCGGAAATGGTCATCCTGGATGTGCTGGGTTGGAATTCTCCAGCACAGAAGATAAGCAGACCCTTCTCTCTCTCCCCTCCCCCACCACTCGTCAAGCAGGCCCTTCTGAGGGGTGGCATTTCAGTGGGCATTTCTGCCCTTCCCACGTAGGGTCCTTGGTAACAGATGCTGACTCAGTTACGCTCAAGAGGGTTGACCGGCTGGGCTGGGAGTTGCCGGCTCTCAGAGATTGGGCAGAGCTCTCTGGAGCCAGCTGGCACGGCTTCTCTTCCCAATTGGGGATAGCCAGGCCATCATGCCCCCGTGATGGTCATGTTCCCAGCTGGAAGGCCGGCACCAGGTGGCCTCCCTGGGAGAGTGTGCAGCCCCCAAGGCAGGCGTCTGCTCTCCCAGGTGCTGCACAAGACAGAGGACTACCTGCGGCAGGTGCTCTGTAAGGCGGCCGAGTCGGTCTACACCCGCGCCATCCAGGTGAAGAAGATGAAAGCCATCTACCACATGCTCAACATGTGCAGCTTCGACGTCACCAACAAGTGCCTCATCGCTGAGGTCTGGTGCCCCGAGGCCGACCTGCAGGAGCTGCGCCGAGCCCTGGAGGATGGCTCTGTAAGTCCGACTCGGGGAGGGAGGGACACACAGCAGAGGGCGGAGGGCTCTGCCCACCCTGGGGTCGTTTGAGGATGCCCATGGGTGTTACCAGTCTGCTTGCCCAAAGGTCAGGTTCGAACCCCTGAGAGACAGCTTGGAAGAAAGTCCTGGTGATCAAAGCCGAGACTCTTGGGAGAGCATAGTTGCCCGCACAGGGCTCCCCAACACAGCACGGCAGCAGGCACCCGTCCCTGGGGGTGCTCAGTTAGCTTCATCTGTGAGGATGCGGGTGTGCGTTCTCCCTCTACTTTTGTGAGTAAGTGATGCAGTCACATGGTTTAAAGTGAAACAGCAACCACAAAAAAGTATGTATGTGTGTCTACACGTGTGTACAAAAGTTCTTGGAACTGTGGAGTGGGATTTTCCCGTGAAGGTTTTGAAGTCCATGCCGACCCCCCACCCTCACCCCCCAATATGTATGTGTGCACACATACGAGTAAAACTTGGATGAAATGTCTTCCTCCTGCTTTGCAGCTCATTTCAGCCCCTCACTGTCCGACAAAGGCAGCCTCTGTTGCTCGTTCCCATCTGCCCTCTGAGTTTCTGACACAGATGAGCAGATAGGAATCAAATTAGACTCTCTCCCTTCTTCTCTTTCTTTGTTAAAGCTTGGTGGTCCTCAGTGCCGTTCTGTATCTTGTTCTTTGAGATAGTAAAACTCAGTCCTTGTTTGCAACTATTTAACCTTCTGCTGGGTTGCGTTTATGGGCTGAGTCTTTGAGGGGCTTTCCAGTGTTCCTAGCCTGGCTACCGTGGGTAAGGCAGCCCCCCCACCCCCAGGGGCAGCCCCCAGTGCAGGGGTTGCTGGCCTGCTGTGGTGGCCATGGGTGTGGCCGGGAGTTGCATTTCTTGGCTAACAGGTGAAGTCAGGCGCCTTCTCACGGGTTTCAGAGCCTTTGCTTTTTCTGTCCTCTCTGTGAGCTGACACTTTGTACCCTTTGCTGGTTGCATTCCCTGCTCTTGGTCTTTTCTTAAACTTCTTTTTTATTTGTTTTTTGGGGCATCACTGCCCTCTGGTGGGAGTAGGAGGCCCAGCCTTGCTTCTGAAGAGCTACTGCTGGATTTGTATTGCCAACCCAGTGGGTCACAATCCCACACACAACCACGACGCCACCGGGGCTCAGCCCCTTTTCTTAAACTTCTGTTGACACTTTCTTCCTAATTTCCTGTTGGTCGGTAGCATGGGTAAAAAAAAAAAAATGTTTTCTCCTGTTGTCATTTGCCTTTTGGCTTTACTCCCGACTCTTCTGTCAGTCCGCCCAGGATTTTCGGCATGTGGGCTTGAATCCCCCAGCCTCCCTGTTGTCACTCTGCAGCTGTGTGCCCTGGCCTTTCCTGAGCCAATTTAGGGAGTCACCCGCCGCGTTCCTGAGAGGTTCCCAACCACCAAACGCCATCCTTGACCATAGGAACAAGGTGGTGGCCTTTCCCCTTAGGACACCCCCCTCACCCCTCCCCCCGAAACAAGTTTGCCCGGGGATTTGAGGTAATCAGCCTTGTTCATGATCTTGATCTTGCTTCCTGGGATGACACCAACAGAGGGTTCAGGACTGAGAAGGAAAGTGATGTGTCCACATAATTAGTTATTGTGGAGCGTTGTTTTAACTTGTATTATTTTAAGCTTAATTTATTCCTGGACCATCAGTTTTTGCTTCTTCAGTTTCTTCTGAGAGATCTTTTTCTTCTGTGCAATCTCCTCTTCTATTTTAGGGACAATTTCTTCCTTTTCAGGCAGGCTCATTTCAGTGTGCGTTGTGGGGGCTTCGTTCATCTGGTGGTGCTCAGTCACCAGCGCATCCACATCTGAAGCCTGAAGTTCAGCATGACTCTGCATTTTGAAGCATGGAAAGCAAAGACTCAGCACTCTTTTTGGTCCAGCCCCACTGTTTGGCCTGGGCACACCTACAACCCCACCATTGTAATATTGGAAAGGCCCCCACGGCTTCTGCAGAGTGGCATCTTTCAAATATTTGGTGGCTTTCTGGATATGCATTCCCTTGATGGCCTGGCCAGTTGTACGGGTGTTTCTAAAGTGAACCCGGAGATTCAGTCCTCTGGATTTGCATGATTGTGTGGGGTTTCTGGGTCAAGTGAGTAGGGAGCCATTTTGGCAGGTCAGCTCAGGCTGCTACAGGAAGATAGAAACGTCGATTTTAAAGGGAACGAGAGTCTTTTTGTCTTGGTTTTAACCTTTGTCTTGAGGTGGGTGAGTTGCCCTTCCCGCAGCCATACACCCTGTGTAAGGAGATCAGTTCCCCACACCCTGGTTCAGACACTGTGTGCTTCAGCTCATCAGGTGTGATTCTTTCAGCCTGTACTCACTTATCCTGGGGAGGAGGGCTCATGGCTGCGCCACCACCCTGGAGTTCCTGCACGCGCTCACCGTGCTCAAGCCACCTTTACAGTCGGACGCTTGCTTCCCTAGAAACACAATCTCTCACTTGTTTCTTCTATTGCGTCAGCACCCTAGACATAGGACTTTTACTGCCTTCCCGTGTACAGTGCTGCTGGCTTTACGCCAGCACGGGTGTGGTTTCAATGTTCTTTCCCTTCTGTGTCACCTGTTTCCCTCCGTGCCTCCCCCCCGCCCCCTGCATAGATGCCCAGATATTTTTTTTCTTTCTCTTAAAGTCTAGTGATTTTACCAGTTTATGTGGTCATTGTAGGCTGGTGTTCTACAGATATAGAACGTGCTGTTTTAATGTATGTATACTTTAGCCTTCCGCTCCCCCATTTCCTGAGATTCTCCTTTTTATTGGGGGGGGGGCATCACTGCCCTCTGGTGGTGGGAGTAGGAGGCCCAGCCTTTGCTCCTGTGGAACTGGAATTGAACCTCCATCCCAGTGGACCGCAGTCCTGCGCACAACCACTATGCCACCGGGGCTCAGCCTGAGATTCTCCTTTTTAAGTGGGTTCCCCCTCTCCCCACTTCGAATGGTTATCTCTTAATTTTTTGTCTTTACTCAATTTGACTCTTTTTTCCCTTTGACTCTTTTTCTTGACTCTTCATTTCTGAGATGATTTTTATTTTTCCAGATTCCATTGTACTTCTCTGACTTCATCTCTGCGTATTCTTCATTCTGAGTTATGCTGATTTTGTGTTCAACCAGCACGTTGTGGTGTGGGGGAGAGTTTCTAGGGTGCAGTACTTCCTCATCCAGCAGCAGTGCAGACACTCGTGGTTTCGTGGCTGTGGTTACCATCCCCTCAGCGGGGCAGCTCAGCTCCTGCTTCCTCCCTGGGCGCCCCAGTTCTATCCCACCTTCCATCCTGCCCCTCTGTGCCCGCTGGGCTCTGCGCTGGTCCGTGTCTTGTTGGTTTCATGGGCCTGCCTGTGGTTTGGCTGCATCGGGCTTAAAGCAGGGCAGCTAAGGGCTCGAGGGGGTTTCCTGGATCAGGACCCCTCCTGTTCCAGCTGGGCCTCGTCTTCCTTTCTCCCTCTTCTTTCTTCCCTGCTGACCCTGCCCACCACAGACCCTGGCTGCTTGCACACAAGCAGCTTCTAATCTGGCGGCTTTCCCGAGGGGGCCAGACACACTCCCAGGAAGCGCCCTTCTCAGCTCTGGCACGGGCCACCTGGCTTGTGCTGCTTCCTCTGCCCAGAGCTGTCCTGCCCGCAGCAGTTGTCCCCACCTGCTTGGACTCTGGAGGCTGGGGCTCACGGTTTTGTCGTGATGTTGCTCCGTGGGTTTAGGTGTTGCCGTCTAGCTGCTCTGCCTGCCCTGCGGGCTCGTGCTCTCTGCCATCACACCGACTGCTTTGTGCTTTGCGGCAGCGGCAGCCTGCGGGACAGGGACTGCCCATGGTTTCCATGTTCCGGTTCGCAACGCAGAAGGCCATGCCTTTCTCCTGAGCAGGGCGGGTGGGTTCCCAAGGGCTCACCTTGGCCCAGTAGCAAGTGCTTTTAAACATTGCTCCACCAGGACTCCTTGTGGGAGTTTGCGGTTTCCCTTAAAAAACTGCCACCTCTGGGGAATTACAGAATCTCCTCCCAGAAGTGTATTTTAAGAAATACCACTTGACTGTGAAATCCACATTTCTGGGAAGATTCTCTATGACTTTAAAAGGTGTCCCCCCCTCCCCCTGGGGGGGGAAGTTGTAATTTAATATTTAGAGGAATTGGAACCACGAAAGGAAAAAGAGAAGCATGAGGTTTTGTTAGCAGTATAGTGCAGCTAATATTGGGACCAGCAAGGGACCTCCAGCCCTGGGCAAGGTCCCCAGTTGGTCACTGTACTCTCCTCCCCCTCCTCTCTCCTCCCTGTTGTTCTTCACGTGAAAGCGAGAGAGCGGCGCTACCATCCCCTCGTTCATGAACACCATCCCGACGAAAGAGACGCCGCCCACCCTCATCCGTACCAACAAGTTCACCGAGGGCTTCCAGAACATCGTGGACGCCTACGGTGTGGGGAGCTACCGAGAAGTGAACCCAGGTGGGAGGCGGAGCTCTCAGGCCAGGACGCCTCTTTTGGGAGCGTCAGGGGCGTGGACGGAAGTGGGCCCCCCGTGCTTTGTCCTCTCATTTGAAGCACCCAGTCTCATGTCATTGCGATGTTCCCTCGCGCTCTGTAGGCGGCGGAGGGTCTCTGTACGGGGTGCTGTGTTTGTACCCGCGGGCTAGGGGGGCTGTGCATGCCCCGCGATCACCGACTCTGCCCCTCTCTCTTCCCCGCAGCGCTCTTCACCATCATCACATTCCCCTTTTTGTTTGCCGTGATGTTTGGAGACTTTGGACATGGCTTTGTGATGTTCTTGTTTGCCCTCCTGTTGGTGTTAAACGAAAACCATCCCAGGCTGCAGCAGTCACAAGAGGTAGCGATGCCAGCACCCTGCTCACGCTCCCTGGCCCCTCAGCGCTAACTGGGTGGCAGTTGTCATCGCCTCCACTGAGATAAAGGAGGCACCTGATTCGCCTTCCCAGTGTGACAGCTGCAGTGAACTAATGCTTCTTGAGAGTTCCACAGAGGATGGTTAAGACGGTGCCAGTTTGACCAAAGAGCCACAGGAGAATCCTTCTCAGAGGGATGGGGGATGCTGTGCAGAATTTCATGCTCTCATAGGATCCAGACTTCCTAGAACCACTGCTGCCGAACGAACCCTGGAAAGTCTTCCCAGAGATACTCTTTAAGCTGCAGAGCTAACCCGAGAGCTGAAGCCAAGCTGTAGTTCTGCTGAATCAGCAAAGCAAGCATCATGTTCCTTTAAGGCCTGCCTGTAAGGGGTCGCGTTGGCACCAGCAGCGTGGGCTGTTAGACAGGGATCTGGGGAGCAGAGGGTCTGTCGTCATGGGCAGCACCAGTGGGAGAGGAAGGTGAGAGTGGCTGTAGGACCGTGAGACCGTCCTCCCTGCCCTGGACTGCATGTGTAGAAACTGTCTAGTGGGTATGTGTCCTGGTCTTCTCAGCAGTGGCACCGCCTGCCAGAAGTAGCTTTTGCTCCTGTGATCCTGCCTTCCTGATGATGATACCCTGATGCCCTACCCCCACTCCCCGTCTCCCATAGATCCTGAGAATGTTCTTTGATGGCCGGTACATCCTTTTGCTGATGGGCTTATTCTCCGTGTACACCGGCCTCATCTACAACGACTGCTTTTCCAAGTCGGTGAACCTCTTTGGATCGGCGTGGAATGTGTCTGCCATGTACAGCTCGAGCCACAGCCCCCAGGAGCATCAGAACATGGTTCTCTGGAAGTAAGCCTCCCCTGACCGAACAGTGCCATCCGCCCGAAAAGTGCCCGTAGAGGTGCCCGCAGAGGTGCCCGCCCCTGCTTCCAGCCAGCCCGCTCACCCACTTCTTTTTCCTTACAGCGACAGCGTGGTCAAGCACAACAAGATTCTGCAGCTGGACCCCAGCGTCTCCGGAGTGTTCCAAGGCCCTTACCCGTTTGGTATTGATCCGGTGAGTGCCCACATGCACCCCTGGCTGTGCCAGTCTGGCCTGTCCCACTGCCGTGAGAAGGGGCTGCTCCACAGAGGTGCCGTGCTGGTGGGCACACCTGATGGAGAAGGGGGTGCTGGGGGCATTCCTGGTTGACCGGGAGCCAGAGGCCTCTGCACTCAGAAACGGAGGTCAGGACCTGACGCAGACATGATGAGTGTCTGTCTCCCAGGATGATGTGGCAGCCTTGCCGCCTCCTCTGGCCTGTGTGACTCCCGTGCCAAAGACAACTCAGGCACAAAGTGTGCCTTGTGTCCTCGATTTCTTTCTCGTGCACACAAGCCATCGTCACCCCTTTGCTTTTCGGAGAAAAGCGTGGAATTCTAGAACCGAAAGGTTGCTGCAAGTCACCCCAGGGGCTTTTTGAGGTCGTTACTTGAGGTGGGCCAGTGAGTGGAGAAGAGAACGAAAGGGCTCCTCGCTCAGCCACTCACCCAATGGCCTGGGTTGCCTCAGTGACACTGAGCATGGACTGTACACAGATTGGCTGCTGTGCTTGGCACTGTCCAGGGGTAGGGTTGGGTCCCCTGAGGGATCCCACTCTCCAGAGGAAATTTGCAGACACTGTCCATCGTGGCTTGGAGGGATGTGTGTGTCATTGGGTGGTGAGAATGAAACAGACGGGGGCTTTGCAGTGAAGAGATCCAGGGATTTTCCCACCAACAGTTTGTAGCCCTGTCATCCTGTGCCCTTCCTGTTGTGCTCACCCTCATCTCAGAGCAACATTTGTATGATTTAATACCACAGCACAAAGCCTGGTATGACGGACATCCGAACCACTGTCACGACACAGTATGTTAGGCTGCATTCACTCATCATCTGTAATCTTGCATTAGGGGAGGTGTTTTTTTCCCCCCTAAAGAAGAGACACTGGGTACTCAAAAACAACTCTTAAGTGGTGGTTTTAAGCTTTTTGGACACACACACACACACACACACACTTTTTGTTGTCATGTGTATGAGCAGGCTTGCTCTTGGATGATTCCCCCTCCCCCCCATCTGAATCTGTGTCTCTCTCATATCCTTGCCGATGCCTGAATCACTAAACAGTACCTGACTTGACTTTGCCAGTCCCTGACCTTGACATTGACGGGCAGATTTTAACAGTCTGGCCGGGGCTTACATAAGTGAAGGCTTCTGGGATCCAGACCGGGAAGCCGAGTGCCGAATGTTGCGTCTGTCCCCAGCGGAGAGCCAGCTTGTGCTCTGAGACAGGCAGGCTCCGGCGACCGTCAGCGAAGTGGAAGCTCATGGTTCCTTTTTGTCCTTAGATTTGGAACTTGGCCACAAATCGCCTCACGTTTCTAAACTCTTTCAAGATGAAAATGTCGGTGATTTTGGGAATTATTCACATGACTTTCGGAGTGTCCTTGGGTATATTTAACCACCTGTAAGTATGGGTTCTTCCTTCTTCTTTCAGCAAGGTTCCTAACCCGTGTGTGCTGGCTGCTTCTCGCCCCAGTAGACCAGGACGTGGTGGTGCGGTGTCTGGACGGTGGTGTCTGGTTGTGGAGCCAGCTGTGCCAGCACTGAGGGACCAGAAACATGTTTTACTCTCAAGGAGCTTACAGGCCAGCAGGGGAGAGACCCCGCATGTGCATTCTTGCTAATTCCCTGGATGGGTGTTCTCCCTACTTAGTTATTTTAGAAACCTGTAGTTTTCCCCTTTACTTGGGGCTGTTGCATCAGTGCTGGTTCTTGACGGCCCCATGGGGTGGGGGGTTTCGGGGCTGTTGGAAACAGACACCGGCGTACCCTGGGAGCGGCTGGTGGGTTTGCACCCCTGCTTGTCAGGTAGCGGCTGACCTTCTAGCCGCTGTACTAGCAGGCTTGCTCACCTGCTGTGTGTGGCCTCCTGTGGTCTTGAGCGGTTCCCCTGCACGCAGCCTGCTCGTGCACAGTGCTGCTGTTGGGTACCTCCGGGGGGTTTCAGTTCACAGCGACCCTATCTGTGGGCTCGGGAAGAACTGCCCCCAAATGGTTCTCAGTCGATAGCCCTTCCAGAAGCAGACCTTCACAAGTCGCCTGAGTGGTTTCGAACTGTCAGCCTTCCAGTTATGAGCCCAGGGCTTCTCTGAGCCACCCCCTGGGCCTCTTCCCTAGATCTGACCAGAAAATGCTGCCGCCCTCCCCGCTGCCAACCTCTGGGCCCAGCGGTGCGTCGTCCCCAGGCAGAGGTGCTGGCCTGAACCTGGCTTTGCCTTCCAGTCCCGGGGGCTGATGGCGACGCTGCCGTCTGCTCTCCTCATCATCCAGTCCCGGCTGTGGCTGATGGCTCGCTTTTTTGTTCCTACTAGGCATTTCCGGAAGAAGTTCAATATTTATCTGGTTTCCATCCCAGAACTGCTCTTCATGCTTTGCATCTTTGGATACCTGATATTCATGATCATCTACAAGTGGCTGGCTTACTCCGCTGAGACCTCCCAAGTTGCTCCCAGCATCCTGATCGAGTTCATTAACATGTTTCTATTTCCAGCCAGCGAAACTATTGGCCTCTATCCAGGGCAGGTGAGCAGCCCTGTTCTCCAGACTCACAGGCTTCAGATAGCTTCTCCTGTGGCCTTTTTTGTTTTGGTTAGCAGGTGGACATGTTGGTGGGTTGACAAGATGATCAGTGGGTGGCTTGGGGGACACAGTTCACTAGCAAGTGGGTGATATGAGTGACTCAGTTAATCAGTAAGTGGGTGGTGTGGGTGACCCACTTGATCAGGAGGGGGTCTAGTGTTTCTGCAGCCCTCCCAGAGCCCAGGTGTCTTCTCAGGGTCTGTTTCCACGGAAGATGTGCGTTCTGACGAGGACAGGTTGGACACCATGCTCAGTATCACTCAAACTCGCCACCCCCCCTGGCAGATTTGCTGTAGGAAGTGTGTTGATGAGGCTGCTGGGGGCTTCCCAGACCCCCTGTCTTCCCAGTTCTTTAACCCACCGGACCCCTGGTTGGGGTTGCCGCTCGTTCTCACTGTGCCCCCACCCCCGCACCCCAGGAGTACGTCCAGCGGCTGCTGCTGCTGGTCACGGTCCTCTCCGTCCCCGTCCTCTTCCTGGGAAAGCCGCTCTTCCTGCTGTGGCTCCACAACGGACGCAGCTGCTTCGGAGTCAGCCGGGTGAGTGTGAGCGATCCCCGTGCCAGCTGGGCCTGGCCTGCTTCTCACCGTAAACGGGTGGGCATAGAAACTTACGGATCGTGTTCTAACTGGGTGGGCGTGAAACCCCATGTCAGAGGACTCTGAACTCTGAGCCCAGACGTGTGTGTGTGTGTGTGTGTGTGTGTGTGTGCGCGCGCGCGTTCGTTCTCTGACTTCAGGGAGCCTGCAGTGCTCAGGGCACGAGGATGCTGCTCCTCTCCCTGTCGGCACGCCCACGTGGAGTGTGAGCGAGCACAGTTCTTGAAAATGGGTCAGCATTGTGCCGGCAGGTAGCATGCCCGACAGTCTCCGGCCCTGTGTATTGCTCCTGTAATATGTTGCGTTTCCTCCCGAAGAACCCTTTCATTTCTCTGACGCTAAACTGTGCGGAGACACGCAGGGCGCGCCGGCCTGCCAGTCAGGCTTTGTCGCTACGTGTGGCAGCCCGGCGTTGACGTGGTCCTTCTTCCCTGGCTGCCCTGCAGAGTGGCTACACCCTGGTGAGGAAAGACAGCGAGGAGGAGGTGTCCCTGCTGGGCAGCCAGGACATCGAAGAGGGTACTCACCGCATGGAAGATGGCTGTCGAGAAATGACCATCGGGGAGGTAATGTTTCAGTGACCGTGGCTACCTGGAGCTAGCCCTCCTGCCAGCCACCATCTGGGACCCTTTGTGCGTCCCCCTGTGGGCCTCAGACTTCAGACGCTCTCCTCTCTGAGTGCCCCTGATGACCCGTCTGCTAACAGAGGCGGGGGAAAGGCTTACCTCATCTTCAGGCCTTTTTGAATGGTTCAGGACCTCGTCGAGATGCCCATGGGGTGTGGGGGTTGTGGCAGGCACAGGTGCAGGCCGGCCTCCTCGGGTGACATGTGAGGAACAGGTGTCAGGCAGGAGGAGGCTGATGGGGATGACCCAGTGAGTTGGGGTTTGGGGGCTGCATGCTGGCAGGCCTGTGAGCAGAGCCCACACCCCGGGGTTCATTGTCCTCCACACCCCTGTGCTCTCGCTGGTGTCTCAGAAGAGGCGATACGGGGAGGACTAGGCATTGTGTCCCAGGAGGCTAATCTGTGTTGTGATCTCCCTCAGTTTAATTTTGGAGAAATCTTAATGACGCAAGTGATCCACTCCATCGAGTACTGCCTTGGCTGCATCTCCAACACCGCGTCGTACCTGAGGCTCTGGGCACTCAGCTTGGCTCATGCACGTGAGTTTGCTCCCACTCCGCCGTCCACCGGTCCCCGAGGCCTGCGCAGCGCCTCAGCGGGCCACGGGGAGCATGTGGGATATTGAAATGCAGCGAGAGAAGGACACGTGCAGGGCACTAAATTGTCTGGACTTCCCTTCTTACCAAACAAATGTCACTGAGGTGCTGAGGCTTAGGGACTTGCTGTTGGACTCAGTCCTTTGTGGGTCCTGCCACCTTCAGGAGAGTTCTGCCGGCAGCTCCTGCCCTCTCTGTCGCCACCACATCCCTCACGTGTGCTGGAAGGTCCATCTTACGATCTGAACACCCACCCAAGTCCTGAGGCCATGCGGGGTAGCAGTCCCCAAGGTCACGCTGCGTGTCCCACGTCGGTGCTGGGTGCCAGTGAGTGAGAACACGCGGTGGCCCAGGGACAGCGGAAGAGGACGGACACCGGTGCCCCTGCTCCGTCCTCACCGTCGTCCATCTTCTCATGCTGGGCCTTCTGCTTGTGCACGGACCCTCCGCCTGACCAAGCGCCACTTCCTGCTCCAGGGTCTGATTCTTCCTAGTCACTTGTCCCCCGTGGGGAGCCTTCAGCTAGCATGGTATGTTTCAGGTGGGAGCCCTGGGGGCACAGGCTGCTGACCACAAGTCACAAGTGGGAACCCATCAGCTGCTCCTGGAAAGAACCCCAGTCTCGGTACCCACCCACCCTGGGGCAGTGCCGCCCTGCCCGCAGGGTCACGGAGGCCCCCATTGACTGGGCAGTGGTGAGTTTGGTTTTGCTTTGGAGGTGCACATGGCCCAGGCTCTGCTGCTGCCCCTTCACGCCACACCGTGGTGCACAGAGCACACACGCCTGGGACCGGTGACCGGGACAGGACACACGTGGTCGTCAGCTCCCGCACAGGCAGCGAAGCGTGATGTGTGGTTTCCCCTTGTCTCCCATGGAGAGCCTCTGTGGCACTGCACAAAAACGCATCACCAAAAAGGGATGTGGCCAACAGAGATGAGAGTCCTTCCAGGAAACGGCGAGGGATGCTGCCGGCGATGACACTGCAGTGAGCACAGTGGAGCTCTAGAAGAAAGCTGACCCGGGCACAGTGGCACTGCTGCCCTTCTGGGGACCCTCGATGTGCACCTCGAGGCCGAGGTGTGCCAGCACGCACGGGGAGGAGGTGGTGAAGGGAGCAGGCGCCCCACAAAGGCAGCTGCTGACAGGACTCCTGTCTAGGCGGCAGGGTATTCGAGTGCAGCAGGTACCGTGCTGGAAAGGGATCTGCTCCCTGCTGGAGAAGACTCCAGGGGGCTTCACGAGCACAGAAGAACCGCATTATCTCTGAAGTCCGCGAGCTCTGCGACAGGGCTGTGGACGGCCCATACCTCCCTCAATGAGTTGGTTTTCAGGATTCTTGGATACTTGCCATTCAAGTTTTTTCCCTGTGTCCATCTGTGACCGACATTCTGAGAGCTGTGGCTTGTTGATACGAGTTTGCAAGGTCACCAGACAGCCACCATCTTTCCTGTTGGTTTTGGAGGTGGCCGCCCTGCATGGGTGTTTGGGGGCATCACCACACTAACACTCCTGGGCTGGTAGATGCCATAGTGAGGCGGGAGCAGGGGGTCTTTCCCAGGTCCCTGGAGTGTTGGGCTTCCCCGAGGCTCCCCAGGGCGAAGTCAGTAGCACAGCCAGGGCTCAAAGTCGGCTGTCCCTCTCCACGTCCAGGCCTAACCCAACAGTGCTTGTGGTCAGGGCCGCTCATGGGGAGGTGGGCCGCCTGCATTGCTTCATGGGATAGACCTTGAGAGTTCTTGGAGGAGAGCCATGCTGGGGGGACTCACCATGCCACATCCCGCCCCCAGAGCTGTCGGACGTGCTGTGGGCCATGCTGATGCGCGTGGGCCTCCGCGTGAACAACACTTACGGGGTCCTGATGCTGCTCCCCGTCATCGCGTTCTTCGCCGTGCTGACCATCTTCATCCTCCTGGTCATGGAGGGCCTGTCCGCCTTCCTTCATGCCATCCGCCTCCACTGGTGAGTCTGTGGGCCTGCCTGCAGCTGAGCTGGGAGGCGGCGCTGTCCCCACAACTGAGCGCTTCCGCCAGGTGCGGTGTTGGCTGGCGCTTGGGGCCAAGCATTGGGCTGCTGAGATGGGCAGTTCAGACCCGCTGGTGGGCTGCTGAGAGAGGCACGAGGCTGCCTGCCCCTGTAAAGATGGACAGTGTCCGAGAGCGAGAGAGCAGGACTACTCTGTCCCGTAGTAGGGTTGCCCGGCGTTGGAATGGACTTGCTGACCGAGGCTTGGGTCTGGACAGCTTACTGTGTATCTGACTCCAAGCCACTTCCCTGGGTTTCATAGCTGAGGTGCCCGGACACACCCAGCTCGCTGCAGGGTGTCCGTGCGCGTTCACGAAACACGCTGAAGGACCCAATTTCTGTCTCCCAACTGCTTGGATTTTAACTCACAGAGGTTGTCTCAAGAAATGTGGGCCAGTGTTATTTCACAAACTTCTGCTAACGCATCCCCCCCCCCCTTTTGTTTTAGGGTAGAATTTCAGAACAAATTCTACGTCGGGGCCGGCACCAAATTTGTCCCCTTCTCGTTTCATCTGCTTTCATCCAAGTTCAACAGCGATGACCTGGCGTGATTTGCATCGCTGTGCCCACATGCTCTCAGACTGATGGAGATTGATCATGTTGTAGAGCCCCGCCTATGTCCGAAGTCTGATGGGAAGGAGCCCCTCTCCATCGCCTGCCTTACGATAGAGCCAGATAACTCTGTAACACACACCTCCTCCTCACACCTTAAACGTTTTGAAAAGCGTTCTGATTTCAGATACATGCCTTTCTTGCGGTGGTTTTTATGATGAGCAGATGGGCGTGAAGGCCAAATGCTTAGTTCTCAAACAGAGGACTGGGGAAGAAGCCGGATTTGAATGGCAAGTTGACATTGGTCTTCGGTACCCGGTTCCCTTCACCTTATTTAAAAAGCCAGAGATTGATTCTGTCACCCACGTTATCAGATGCTGTCGTCCAGCTGCTGCCGTTAAGCAAAGCATTTTCTTTTTTAAAAACTAATGACGGATCATCAAGAGATCACAATCATTCTGCCAGATCACGAGTAGGCAAACATTTTGTATCATCTGCTACCGAGAGTGGCAAATAAGTGGATTATTTTTAACCATTCTGTGTTTTTGATCACGGGAAGCTGAGACGGTAAACCAAAACAAAAGCAAGGCATACAGCACAGCAAAAAGTGATGATGCCGCTGGGTCTATTTTTCTAATACCTCTTGCTATTCCCCTTACAGAAAAGCAATTCCGATCATTGTCTGTTCAAAGATGAACTCACTGCCCTGAGCCATCTACCTAGTGAGGCTGGAGGAGACGCAGTCGGGATAGGGCTTGACCTCAGCGTCCAGCGTGGCTGGTGCCGCTGAACCAGAAGCGTGAAGGAACGGTAGAAAGTAGCATTTTGTATATTTTTCTACATGAAAGTATATATATATAGATAGATAGTTATATAAATTAAGGGGTCATACCGAGAAGAAAAGGCATCTATCTCCGAGAACAGTATCAAGAAGAGTCTTTGTTTTTTTTCTAACCTTCACATGAATTCTGAATAAAGGTCTGGTGATTGTATGGAGAGTGAATTCAGACTTACGAACATGACTTAGATCAGCCCCAGATGCATTGCTCCGACGTGGCCGTGCGTTTCCCCTCTCTAGCTTCACTCGGTCTTCCCACCGACATTTGGGTGTTGCCTGCTGAACACTAGCTCCTCCTGTGTTCTTGTAAACTGTCATTCCGCGCCCCCCCCCCCCCATTGTGCTTTAATGGTAGAGCGTTACTTTCAGTCATTTTCATGATTAAGTCTGAGGTTTCTTCCGGGACTTACGAGTGAGTAAGCGACCCCGTCTCTGAGCGGACCCCAGAGGTCGCCGCTGCTGCTGCTCGGTGGTGGAGTTGGGCAGCGGCACTGGTAGCACCGCCATGTTTGCGCAGGCCGCAAAGCCTCGCTGCTGAGAGGCACGGCCTGTGACTCACTCCGCACCCCGGTCTTCGCAGTGAAGGTTCCTCCTTGCTACTGGCCGAGGTGCTGGCCAGAGCACGCGAGGATTCCCTGCTTATCTTCCTTGCATGAGAGCACCATTTGGGAAACCCTGCTGATGAAACGCTTGCGAATCTCTCTGAGTTCCATTTCCCCAGGCAGGGGCAGGGTTGGCCAGGCGTCCAGGGCTGTTCCCCCGAAAGTGGCCCAGGGGTCTGCTGTCTCAGGACGGTGACTCGGTCCTCAAGGAAACCCAGTCGTTCTGGCAGTAGGAAGGGATCAGTCACCCAGGAGACCTGGGGTCTTCGGGGGCCCTGTTCAGGCAGCCCCGTGAAGTACTGCGGGTTCGGATGCAGACTTCCTCTCTGTGCATAGAAAAGTGTGCCAGGGAAGGGGAGTTGGGGGGAGAACAGGCCTTCTCTTCCTCTAGAGCTGCAGCCTGGGAAACCCACAGGGGCACCTCCCCTCCCTGCAGGGTGGAAAGGAGTCTGCGTGGGCTCGTTAGCAGTGAGTGTACCCTATTGCTAAATGTGTAACAGAATGGGAGTGACCACAGCAGGACACGGGCACAAGGTGCACACAGGCTGTCGGGAAAAGGACTCCTCAATGCAGGGTTGCCATCGACCAGTGGGTAAGCAAAGCAAAACAGCACCCCCCCCCCACACACACACACACACATACCCACTGTGATATCTGTGCAATGTGTGCCTGTCCTGCCCCAGCTGGCACATTCCACAGGGCCACTGTAACTCCTCTTCGTGGGACAGCTGCTAAGCAGGACATGGAACACAGTGAACTGTCACGCTTCAGTGGAAGTAAACTAGACGGTGGTTCTATAGAATATAAATGGGGGGTGGGGTGGGGATAGGCACCTTTCACAAAGTTCGTGGAAAATTCCATTACCTTTTCATTGCCTTTTCTGTGAACTTTTTGCAGTCTCCCCCCACCCACCCCTCCCCCTCCTACCCTCAGATAAAAAACCTTGCTTCATCCTAACTTTTTGTGGAAGGACTCAGGAGAAAGAAGAGATCATCTTGGGAAAGCATGCTCCCCCGGAAAGCCCCGGGAGCAGTTGTCCGTGCTGCGGGGCCGCTGTGAGTCCCAGTGGAACGGGACGGTGAGCCCCCTTGTGAAAGAAGCCGGGAAGGATGGTTCGAGGGCGCCTTGGGCACCAGAGGACATTCCAGTGTCACGCTGCCAGAGAAGTCACTGTGTTGTACGTGATTCCAAAAACCCACCTTGTTTCATTGATGGCAGCTACCCAGAGGACACATGGTCCCTTGTCTGGGTAGACAGACGTTAAGTGTCTGCGCCTTTTCCTCCAGCGACGGTCATGACGAGTGTCTACTTTCAGTTCTCAAGACGTTTACTGCCACGTGTGAATGGAGTCAGGAAACCCCAGGGATTTCCTCAGTGCAGGAGAACTGGCTTCCAGTATTCAAGGCCGGAGCCCATCCTTGGCGACGTCATCTTGCCGGGTTCAGAAGTTGCCTGGGAGGGTGTCTAACGGGCCCCTCTGCAGGCTGCCCTTCTTGAGAGCTGGCACGAATGCCTCCTCTCTCCCCCAGACCTGCAGGGGTCACTAACTACCACCTGGTCTTTATCTTCACCTGTAGCATTCTAGGGCACAGAGGGACCCAGTCGGTGTCAGGATGCTTACTGAAGAGGTACTCAAGACACTCCCAGGCCAGGCTTGTTTCAGCAAGCAAGCACAAAAGTACCTTCTGCAGCCAGCCTGCAGTCTGCACTTGGAGACAAACATCTCTGTGGAAAACATTCTCGAAACTCAGAGTTTCTTGGATGCCACGTGGGACATCTCCACCCAAGTTACTGAGACACCCTGATCCAAGAGGATGGACACAGGTGTTTGAGTAGCTTTTCCTACTGGGGTGAAGGCTGACGTATTTAGAAGATACCCGGGTCATAGTTCCCCAGCACTGCCACAGCAGGACCCACCACTTGTGGCTGGCTGGTGGGGGGCTTCAGGGTGCCAGCTCTGGAGGAAGGTCCTTATCTCTCTGCATCCCTGCTTTTGGGCTGCCTTCTGTGCCTGCACCTCTCTCCCCCCAACTCTGCTGTACGTGCTGATGTAATTTCTTCACACCTCGGAAGAAATCCACACCACATGCAACCTACCTTCATCCTGGCGCCTTAAGCCCATCTCCAAATGGGTTATAATCACAGGCAAAAAAGGTTAGAATACAGGCTTATTCCAGGAGGAAGGGGCACAATTCAAATCTGAACATTTCCACTGACTCGCCTCCAATAAGCTGGCCGGTTGGTGTGTGGTTGTGTGGTTGTGTGTGTGTGTGTGTGTGTGTGTATGGGGTGGGGTCTCTGAGGAGGACGGTGGAGCAGGCTAATATCTGTCTCTACAAATGCATGGAAGGATACATTGCATCTTTCTGTCAGTGTTGAACTACTTTTACTAATGATAAATAAATACATATATATTTGTACAACTCGTGTGCTCTTGCTTTACTGCCCCTTCTGGAAAGGGTTTGGGCCTTATTTTTGCCTTCCTGACACCCCTCTGTTGTGGCCGAGCTCTGGTGCGTGCCCCTGCTGCTGTAAGACCTTGAGCATATGGACGCTGACCTCAGCTTCCATATTGGTGACCCACCCTGAGGCTCGCAGACGGAATGAGTGAAGGTGGGAGACAGGAGGGGGTCTCGCACATGCACCCTTATTAGTGGTCTTGGGCCACAGTTCCCGGCCGCACGGCCAGGGGACAGCATCCGCTGCCTCCTGGGCGCCCTCCCTGAGGTGTCTGGGTGTACGTACGTGTCCTTGGCTGCGCCTCTGTAGAGAGGGGCTCGGCTGTCCTCTGGGCGGACTGTGGCCGTTGCCGGGACGCCCGTTGCTAGGGACTCGTCGTCAAGGACGCCGGCCCTCGCTCGGCTCTGGGCTGTACCGGCTGGGGCTGGGCGGCGGGACCCTGCGAGGGAGCCGCCATGGACGACCTGCGGGTGTGGTGGATGCGCGACCGCGTGTACAAGGCCTTCGACCTCAGCGACCCCTACTACTTCGACGAGCTGCTGTCCCGCGGCGACGGCGAGGCCGAGGACCAGATCCTGCACTTCCTCAACCAGACCAGCGAGGAGGACGCGGCCGCCACGCTCTTCTTCTACCGCACGGTGGTGCCCGAGGAGGTGGAGGTGGAGATGGGTGAGCGCGCTCCGCCCGCTTCCCCTTGCTCCCCAGGTGGCTAGTGGTTGCCGTTAGCCCAGTGCCCCTCTCTCAGCGCCCCCAGAGCCTCTTTCACTGGTACTGGGTACTGGGTACTGGTCAGCCCAGCGTGGCCCAGAAAGTTTCTGGGAAAAGTTCATCCCCCGTATCAACATCTGATTCTTAGTGACCGGGTGTGCCGTCATGCCTGTTTCCCAGAGAGGCCACCGTGGCATAGAAGGGTGAAGTAATCCCTGGGGGTGGGTAGGCAGGAGGAATTCCTGGGGAGTACCTGGAGTCACTGTCAAACCACCTGCAGTCCGTGTGCCGAGAAACAGGCAGCGCTCACAGGTGAAAACACCCCTCTCTGACTTTTGAAAGGAGCCCCGGTGCCCATCTGCTGTCCTCTTTTTCCCCGGCCCTCTGCTTGACCAAGACTGTCCGACTGGTGCCTCCTGATCACATGTCCAAAGTACGTGAACGGAAGCCTCACCCTGCTCACTGTTAAGGAGCATGCATTCTGTTTGTACGTCTTCCGAGACAGATTGGCTTCTTCTTCAGGCAACCCATGCCGTATTCAATACTGCACACTAGCGCCCTACTTCAAAGGCGTCAGCTCTCCTCTGCTCTTCCTTATTGAGAGTCGAGTCTGGCTTCCCCAGACTGTCTCTATTGCTCCTTGTGGAGCGTCTGGTGCTTTCGAACTGTTGACCTTGCAGTTAGCAGCCCCGGCTGGTACCCCACTACTCCACGCGGGCTCCTCTGTACAGCTGGCTGTTGAAGAGGCAGGGCGCACCAAGCGCTGAGCGTGCCAGCCTTCTGCCAGAACTTCGCCCAGCTTGTCAGCCTCCCAGCCCCGGGCCTTGAACTGTGCCTGTTCATGCTGGCTTAGAGGGGCAGAGTTATTTGGTGTCAATTATCTTTTGAGTCTCAACACACACTTACTGCCACCGAGACACTCTAGGACAGGGTAGAACTGCCCCGGTGGGTTTCCAAGACTTTCGATCTCCACAGGAATAGAAAGCCTCTTTTTCCTCCCGTGGAGTGACTGGTGGGTGCGAACCAATGACCTCTTGGTTAGTAGCTCCATGCAGAACCTACTAGGCCACCAGAACTCCTCCTTTTGGGTCTGGGAAGACAAAAAAAATCCCTTATAAATCCGTGGGAATTGTTGCCTCATTTCATGCCATTTCAGCTTATGGAAGGTTCCACAGGAATGGTTAAGTCAGGGGGAACTTGTGGACCTTGCCATACCACTCTCCAGCCTCTCTTTAGTATTGGGTGCTGCCCTCCTTTTTGTGTTAGCCATTCCGTAGGAGAAAGGCAGATGTCCTTTGTTCTTCACGCATTTATAATTTTTTTGGGGGGGGGGGGCGTAATCACTGCCCTCTGGTGGTTGTGGGTGCTACCCAGTGCTGCTCCTGAGAGCCGCCGCTGGATTTGAACCGCCAAGCCCACGGGCCGCAGTCCCGCACTCAACCACTTACGCCACTGGGGCTCCGCCCACGTTTATAATTTTTAGTGAGGTTCAGCCACTTTGAATAACTTATTGGCCATTTCCATCGATTCCCCGGCTGACTTGAGACCATTCCTGTGTCTTCCATCTTTTGGCACCGTTGGTGGAAGAAGATTTAAAAAATTTTATTTTTATTTTTATTTATTTATTTATTATTATTATTTTTTTAGGCATCACTGCCCTGGTGGTGGGAGTAGGAGGCCCAGCCTTTGCTCCTCTGAGCGGGAATTGAACCTCCATCCCAGTGGGCTGCAGTCCCGCGCACAACCAAGTAGAAGAAGATTTAATAGTCACCATCCACCAAAGCTGCCATCTTTCTTTCTTTATTGGGGGGGGGGCATCACTGCCCTCTGATGGGAGTGGGAGGCCCAGCCTTGCTGCTGCTGGATTTGAACCCCCAAGCCAATGGGCCGCAGTCCCACACTGAACCACTAAGCCACTGGGGGACTCAGCCAAGCTGCCATCTTTCAAAACCCAAACCTGCCCTACAAATGACAGTCCTGTGGGGCATGCCCCAACCCATTGGCACAAAGAAAAAGGATGCTGTTGCACACCCTGGACACTGACACAATCCCGTTTCGTATTTTCTTTCCATGTGTGCGGCCACACAAAGAACTCTCTATCCCGTCCGAAGAGGGAGAGGAGTCTGAAGAAAAAGAGTCCATCGAAAAAGCATCAGGTGTGGTATTGGAGGTGGGGCTCTAGGGAGTGAACAGAACTAAGAAAGAGTTAAGGGGTTAAAGTAAGGGGTTCACCTGCTCAGACTGGACCTTGTTTCTACCCTTCCCTTTGATGGAGCCGACACCTGATAGGAATTCCCAAGGGATGATGTCGTATTGGAAACGCAGAACGCACCCATCCTTCCTGCAGTCCCAGAAAGATGAATGCAGAGCAGACTGGTGGTATTTTGTAGAGCGGGTCTTCCGTCCTGTCAGTTCCTGGTGCGGTTGATGTTGGAGAACCTGCAGGGCACAGTACTCTGAAAAATAAGTTTGTTAACAGTAAACATAACGCCTCTTGTCAGGGGAATACTTTTCACCCATCACCTCTTCCTAGTTACTTCCAAACCGACTCTATCACACCAGTAAAGAAAGCTTGTGCCCATGAAGCAGTCTCTCCTGTACCCCGTCCAGTGCAGTGAGGAGAGGTTCCCGAGTAGCACACATCTAAAGGTTGACAGTTCCCTCCATCCAGCAGAGCCTTGGAAGAAAGGCCTGGCGATATGCTTTTGTTTAGATCACACTGAAGAAAGCCCCACGGAGCAGTTGTGCCCCGGAACCCATGGGATCTTCATGAGTTGGCATCTACTCGGTGGCAATGGGATGTTTTGGTTTGTTGTGTTAATCTGGGTAGAATAGAGAAATCCATAAACACTTATGTGTGTATAAGAGAGTTTTATACAACGGGTAAGTGAACATTGAGGAAACATCCCAACCCGGTCCAGTCCAAGTGCTTAAGTCTGGTATTAGCCCATATGCCCGATACCAATCTATAAAGTCCTCTTCAGACTCACGAAACACATGCGATGAAGCCAAATGCAGAAGGACCACAAGCCAGTGGGTAGAAGGTCTTTGGCTACAGTAGCGTTGTAAGCATCTCAGCGCTGGCAGAGGTCTCTCTGTGGTTTCTTCGGCTTCAGAGTCTGGTAGCATCAGGCTTCTGCTTAAGGATGTCTCGCAGGAAGTCAGCTTTGTCAGTGCAGTGTCTCCAAGAGAGTGAACTATGAGAGAGGTGTCTCCCGCCTCCAAGAAGGCAGTCCCAGATTTATCCAGAATTCCCAGAGAAGGCCATGGCCACACAGAGGTCTCATTGGCTAGCTCCAGATTGACAGGGTAGACTCCACCCCTCCACTCTTCATCCTCCAATTGACTCCAGACTAGGTGACTGGCACAGTGGTTGAGGGAAGCACACACCTTGTAGCTTTGAAATTTCTGACGGAGAGCCCCTTGGACTCCCCTCAGTGATACTGTCAGTCAGGTTTACCGAGGACCCATTTGTATCCGTGCCGTAGGCTGGGACATGCTACTGTGCAAGATGTGGGTCTGGTCTGGATGGCCCGATGGTGACTTTTCTGGCCCTTTCAGCTGACACCCCGAATCCTCTGTTTTGCAGTAAAGAATGTGCTGACGAGAATGGAGTCCACCCCTCAACCTTTGCCCGCGGCCGAGGAGCGAGCCTCGGTTAGAGACAGTATGGAAAAGCTGCCCACCAAAGTAGGCATGGGTCTCTCGCCTCGTGGGTGGGGGAATGGGAACCCAGGGCCCTGTGTCGGGCCCTCGCCGACAGCTGCGGGGTGAAGGCTCCCCAGGATGACTCTCGGGGCCATTGCTCCAGCGGGGGGGCTCACAGGACTCAGAAACACGGCTTCTCCTCACAGCCAGGTTTGTATGACAGCACAGGGCAGGGGTTGAGGAAACCAGATCTGAGGGTCCAGTTCTCCTGCTGTCCTCGCCCAGTGGGGTCACTCGTCCAGCCAGGCTGTAAGTGTCCACCTGCCTCTGGCTTAGAGCGAGGCCCCCCCCATTGTACCCTGAGGATGTCCCCCCGCCCCCCGCCTGCTCCACACAGCCGAACTCCGCCTGGGCCCCTCGTTTGCCGTGCCTGAAAGGCCTTGCAAAGCCCCGTCCAGTCTTCTGGACGCCGGTGACCCGCGTCCGGCGCACCTTCGCGCCAGCGTCGAGCTCCGCAGGCACTCAGGTGTCTCCGGGGATGGTGACGTCAGCACGGCGTGCGTGCCGGGGGGGGGGGGGGCGCGGCGAGGGGTGGCAGCGCGCCGGCCTTGCGTGGGCCGGGGGCCGTGCGTGCGCGCGTGCGTGCGCGTGCGCGTCTCGGGGTGACGGGTTGGCCGCCGCCCGGTGTTTCAGAGAATCGTCAAGCAGACGGTGGAAGCGGTTCGCCTCCACGTGCTCTGCACCCCTGTTCCCGAGGACTTCCTGGACCAGGACGTGCTGTTCTTCCTCAGGAATACCAAAGGTACGCTGCGGGGGGCGGGGCGCGTGCGCGGGCCAGAAGGTTCTTCTCTTTCTGTTTTTTTCTGACCAAGATTTGCCTGACGCTCCATACGGAATGACAGTACTTGTGAGGTGAACTTGCCCGTATGTACGTTTTGCTGTCGAATTCGTGAGGGTTGGTTCTAGATTGAGGATTGTCATCTTTTCAGGAAGCAGGCGGCGCTATCTTTCTTTTCAGGAAAAGCTGCTGAGTTTGAAACCTTTTTTTTTTTTTTTTGGTCTCTTTTTGAAATCGTTTTATCGGGGGCGCATACGACTCTTATAGCAATCTGCGCATGTATCCGCCCCCTGTCAGCCGAGCGCACGTGCGCCTTTGTTCCCGCCGTCCCCCTTGGACCGAAGCCCTGGGCTGCCCCGCCCTCCCGCTCCCCCGCCCTCGCGAGCGCGCCAGCCTTTCTAAACCATCCTCACGGGGTCACATCGTGCTCTGTGCTCCGCCCGGGGGCTCCCGCCGCCCACTTCCCGCAGGGAAGGGGTTAGATGTGGGTCCTGATGACCCGAGCCCCCATCCGACCCTCCTCCACCCTCCCTCCCGCTGTCACCCCTCACCACTGGTCCCGAAGGGAACATCCGTCCCTGTGCCCGTCACCTTCCCTCCCCGCACCTGCCTCCTGGCGGCTCCCCTTGCCTGTTGTACTCACCTCCCAGCCCTCTGCCCTTGGGGGTGCACCCACCACATTCAGTGGGCTGGTTCGATATTCCAGAACAAATACGAGGGGGTACCCCGCAAAACTCACATTTTTCTTCAAGGCTTCATAACTGATATTTTAAAAGCAAAATAACCTGATCACCTTCAAAAGTACTCACCATGACACTAATACAGTTGTCAAATACACGATTCCATTCTTGGAAACATTTTTCAAGTTCATCTGTTTAGTTGACTGACAGCACTTCCCTTATTTTTTTTCCCCTTCACCTCTTATCTGTCATCAAATCACTGTCCTTTCATGTCCCTGTACATTCACTGAAATAAAAAGAAGTCACACAGAACGAGGTCAGGTGAGTAAGGTGTGTGGGACAAGACATCCTGTTTTTTGCTCCAAACTGGTGTACCAAGATGCCTGTGTGAACAGGCGTGTTGTCATGGTGGCAGAATCAGTCTCCCATCTGCCACAGATCAAGCCTTTTTTTTGTTGCACACTGTTAGCCAAACTTTTCAGAACCTCTAAATCAAAAGCTTGACTAATAGTCAGTCTGACCTAGTGGAACAAACTCCAAATGCACTCTTCACCTCTCATCAAAAAACAAATGAGCATGGTCTTGATCTTTAATTTCACTTGATGAGTGAAATCACTTCTTTTGGGTGAGGTGGCCATGGCATCTTCCACTGGCTTGAAGGCTGTTTGTTTTCAAGGTCTTAAGAATAGCACCATGTCTTGTCACCAATAATAACCCTGGAAAAGAAAGGATCACTCAGAGCTGTTCCTTCAAAGCACAGCTTGTTTCTACTTGACACGCTTTTTTCGTCATTCAGAACCCAAGGTACAAATTTCATGGCCATCTGTTAAGTCAAGCTCCAAGATGGTTAGGCAGGGTTCTCTAGAAAAACAAAACCAGGACACTTATGATTTATATATATATATATATATTTATATATATTATATATATATATATATATATATATATATAAAAGCTCCAAGATGGTTAGGCAGGGTTCTCTAGAAAACAAAACCAGGACGCTTATGATTTTATATATATATATATATATATATAATGAGATAGAACATAATAGCTAATTAGCCCATACAGCAGTACAGAGGACTCAATTCAACTCACTTCTGTGGAACAGTTAATATATTGGAAGTTCTTCAACTCATATGGGTTGCTGGTCAAGGAAGCACAGCAGAATCTTCCCTCAGGCAAGGCAGGCAGAGTCAGCCTGCAGGCAGCAGACACCTGCATCGATTAGCGACAGTCAGTGGCTCAGGAGCTTAGTGCAGCAGACCCCAATGGGATCTTGAACTCAAGCACAGTGACAGGATTGCCACCAGCCTCAAGTTTAAGCAATGTAGCTTCCAACAGCATAGGAGAAGCCGATTTTGAGGAACCTTGAGTTCCAGCGACATGATCACAGGTAGTGTAGCACACAGGTTGAGGCAGGGAAGTAGCGAAAGCAGCAACACACTGGTCTGATCACCAGGGAGCAAGAAGGACATGGGATGTCAGCTGTCTTTATTTGTTTCGGTTGTCCTCCAATCAAGCTGAGACCTAATTAAACTCCACCCACATGTTCCTGTTGACCCAGTTGGCCTAACGGTCACATGTCCCCATCTCTTCATTGTTCTGTCATCGGTCTTCAAGCACAAGTACACGGATTTTGTTGACATTTTTGTCCATTTGGGAAGTTGATGGACATAAGGGAGGTTGTCATCAATCAACATTTCACATTTTTTGAAAAGAGAAAACCACTTGTACACTTTTGAGTTTTTCCCATAATGCTATCCTTGTAAGCTGTGTTCAACATCACAACAGTTTCTGGGGCATTTTTCTCAAGTGGGAAACAACACTTCTCAGCCACAGGCTATTCTCTTAAATCGGCCACCACAAAAAACAAGGCTCAGGCAAAACTGGTTACAAAAAAATTCACTGTGACCAGAGAGACTTCCTAGGTGACTCCACTAGGTGCTCAAACTCAGAGTGAATTATTCGGTGCTTACCTACTGGGGAGAAAAGATGTACTACAAAAGCTCCTCCCAGGTAAACAAGTGACCATCTAGCTGAGAAGTAACAAAGTCCACATGGAAGAAGCACATCAGCCTGTGTTATCATGAGGGGTCGAAGGGATCAGGTATCAGGCATCAAAGAACAAAAAATCAAATCATTGTGAATGAGGGGGAGTGCAGAGTGGAGACCCAAGACCCATCTGTAGGCAACTGGACAGCCCCTTACAGAAGGGTCGGGGGGAGGAGATGAGTTAGTCAGGGTGCAGTGTGGCAACGATGAAACATGCAACTTTTCTCTAGTTCCTAAGTGCTTCCTCCTCTTTACCCTCCCACCCTCACTATCATGATCTGAGTTTTATCTTACAAACCCAGCTAGGCCAGAGGATGCACAGTGGTACAGTGAGGAACTAGAAACAAAGGGAATCCCAAACAGACGATCCCTTCAGGACCAGTGCTGACAGTGGCGATACCGGGAGGGTAGGTGGAATAGAAAACAGAAACCGATGACAAGGATCTACATATAACCTTCTCCCGGGGTGATGGACAACATAAAAGTGGGTGAAGGGAGACATTGAGCCGTGTAAGATAGGACAAAAATGATGATAATTTATAAATTATCAAGTGTACATGAGGGATCCGGGAGTGAGGAGGGAGGGGGAACCACGAGCTAATACCAAGGGCTTAAGTAGAAAGAAAATGCTTTGAAAATGATCATGGCAACAAATGTGCACGTGTGCTTGACAAAATGGATGGACGGACGGATTGTGATAAGAACTGTCTGAGGCTCCTCAAGAAAGATGTAAGCAATGACACAAAGTATGTAAGTATATATCATGATTTGAGCTGTTTGAACCCTCAATAAAATGATGTAAAAATCCTCTCCTCCCAGTGGAGCCCTTTCTGTTTGTTTGTTTGTTTTGGGGGGGAATGGTACCCCTCTCATTTTGTCTTATTGGCATTGCTTACGTGGCTCCCATTTGGAATTGAGTGGCACATTGGTCTGGCCTCAGTACACACTGAGTTGTTTTCTAACTTCGTCTTTGCTATTGTGTGGGAACAAGAGATGTCACATGAAGTGGCCTGGGCCCTTCCTAGTCTGTTCAGGACCACCAGCCACCTTGAGGGAGAAAGATGGACGGGGCTGTCTACTCCGCAAAGAGTTAGAGTCTAGGAAACGCACAGGGGCAGTCTGACCTGTCCTATAGGTCCCTCTCAGTCTATGTTGACTCTATGGTAATTTTTGCTTAAGTGAGGTCTTACTAAGCTTTCCTGGAAAATAGATCTAGTTAAGTAAACGTTGTCCAGGGCAAAGAACATATTCAGGAGATAATATTGCATGTCTCTGTAAAAGCTGAACACCAAACCCATTGCCGTCAACTTGATTCTGACTTGTAGTCACCCTGGGAGACAGCGGAACTAACTACTCCATAGGGTTTCCAAGACTTTCCTTCTTCAGAGAAGCAGGCGGCCACACCGTTCTCAAGCAGGGTACCTGGCAGGTTAGAAAGACATTTTGTTGATCACCAGGTGCTTGCCTGCGTTCCATGGGCTCCTTTGTACTGAGAGCAGAGCTGAGTTGGACCCACTGATATCAGGACAGAGTAACACCAGTTCTGTAGGGTTTACCAGAGTGTAATTGTTGAGAGCCAGTGGACACATGGTTCCCTTGCCAAGGGGCTGGTGGGTTCAAATAGACTAGTGGCTTGGGAGGTTCAAATGGGTGGAAGGTTGTGACATACTGCAGGGGTCCTCAAACTTTTTAAACAGGGAGTCAGTTCACTGTCCCTCAGACTGTTGGAGGGCCGGACCATAGTTAAAAAAACAACAACTATGAACAAATTATCTGCAGGCCTAGCATGAATAAGCTGCTAAGCAGGACAACAGCGGCAGCAAAAACATCTGGCGGGCCGGATAAATGTCCTCGGTGGGCCGCATGTGGCCCGCGGGCCGTAGTTTGAGGACTTCTGATCCAGCAGGTTGATTCTTTGGGGCTCTGCTTTGTGGCCTTGAACAGCGAGGAAAGAGTCCAGTTAATGTTACCATTTTTACTGCTCCGGTTTTGTTTTGACTGAGCGAATTAATTAGCTATCAAATGAAAGCCCTGTCAGAGGGGGAGCCTTTGTTAGCAAGTGCCTTTAAAAAACAGTCATTGTGTTGAAAAAAGTCTCAATAAAACACTTGCCGGGCTGAGGCCCGGTGGCGTAGTAGTTGTGCGCGGGACTGCGGCCCACTGGGATGGAGGTTCAATTCCAGCTCCACCGAGCAAAAGCTGGGCCTCCTACTCCCACCACCTGAGGGCAGTGATGCCCTCCCCCCCAAAAAAACAAACAACAACAAAAAAACACTTGCCATTTCAACCTCATGTCTGCGTCTGAAGGAGCGTGGTGGCATGGTGGTGACAGGTTTGTCTGCTAACCACAAGGTCAGCAGTTGGAAACCACCAGCCGCTTTGTGGGAACAAGAAGAGGCTTGCTACTTTCATAAAGGTTAGCAGTTTCAGAAACCCACAGGGGCCAGGTCTACCCTGTCCGACAGGGTCATTGATGAGTCGAGATCGATTCTGTGGTAGTGAGTATGCGTACAAGTCAGTGGCACTGATTGTCCTTACCAAGTGACACAGCCATCACCAATATCTGCCTCCAGCATCTCTCTTCAGCTTTCAGTCACTCAGTAGCCTCTCAGCAATGCCTATTCATCCCCTAGCCCCGCCCCCTTGCCCTCATCGCCTCTAATCCGCTCCCTGTCTCTCTGCACATGGCTGTTTATGAGATACCAGGGAGGTCAGACTGCACCTGCCCCTCTGGTTGACTCCCATCCCCTCAGTCAGCAGCATGTTTCCCAGACTTGGGCC
The DNA here is from genome assembly GCA_004026705.1 of Nesogale talazaci. NCBI lineage: Eukaryota > Metazoa > Chordata > Mammalia > Afrosoricida > Tenrecidae > Nesogale > Nesogale talazaci. The sequence continues at coordinate 36,803 of PVJH01005449.1, read as the reverse complement.
CCGGCTTAACTTCTCTTTCAGCCTGGGTACCGTTCCGTGACATGACTCTGTCACATTCAAATATGTCTTTAAAAAAATCCCATGACTTTTTTAGTGAACAAAGAGGCCTAGAGGCTGGAGAGCAGGATGCCAAGCCTGGAATACAGCCAGTGATTCTCAAATGACTTCTGTTTCCTATTCAATGGTCAGCCTGGGTAACCTGGATCCTCCACTCAGGGAGCCCTCTCACATGGCACTGTTAACCCACCCCATGGAGTGGGTCAGGGTTGGCTTCTGCTACCCGAAGACTGCAGATGGGGAGGGAAGCATGAGGGGGACACATGCCCCTCCTCAGGCAGAAGGAAGTGTTCTCTGCTGTTTTCTTGCAATGGCTGACTCTTGGACTGTGTTTCTGTTTAGAGGCAATTACTGAGGCCAGCGACAAGAAGGAGGCCATGGAAATCATGCCGGACATGCTCGAATATGGAATGATAAATACCAACATCTTGCATCTTCTCAAGGATGTCGTGGGCCAGGTAAGTGTGGACCAAGGAAGAATACAGCCCCTGAAAGATGGTGGAGGGCTCCAGGATCCATGCACCCCAGCGAGCCCTTCCCATGTCAGGTGGCAGCATGGACACTGAGGGTCCAGGAGAAAGCAGGACTGAGGCACTCTTGCACTCCCAGAGCTCACGTTAGGGGGAGACTTCTAGAAACGAACCTAGACAAGGAAACAGCTTACCCACACGTGTCAATGGTTAACCCCTGGGGGAAAGCCAAGGGTGGGTATTCAAATCCATCTGATGCATGCTGGAAGAAAGACCTGGGGATCTCCTCCTGAACATCCCCTGGCACAAACTCACTGCCATAGAACCAGTTCTGACTCACAGATGGCAAGTGGTTTTTGTTTGTTTTGGGTGGTAATGGAGGGCTATTGTGTTGGACTGGGTCACCTGGAGAAACAAATCCAGTGGCACTCCTATATGTTTAAGAAAGAGCTTTATGTCAAGAAGTCATCTTATATCAAGAAGGCATCCAGCCAGTCCAACTTGAGTCCCGAAGTGCCTCTTCAGACACATCGCTGCAGTGTGGTGACACTGAAAAGTGAAGCAGGAATCAGGAAGCTCAGAGGCCAAGGGGGCAGAGCCTGATGGATCGAAGACTGGTGCTGAGGCTCCCAGGGTTGGACAGCCCCCATGGGGCTCACTCCTGGAGGGAAGCAGAGCCCCACCAAGCAGAAAGGCAGAAGAGCAGCGAGAGCGGGAGGTTGCCAGTTTCTTGTGTATCAGAAGGCCGCCCCCCCAAGGAAGGCATCATCTGGCTGTGTCCTGACTGACAGGTTGAATTCCATCCCTGTCTTCCCAGCCATCATCACGTTGACATAAAATTCAACTGCCACAGGTGTCCTCAACTAGATTTCAGACAGACAGTGTCCCCAGGACTTTCTTTTTTCTTTTCATAAGGTTAATTCACTCATTGGTGCCACTGCCCCTCACTTCTCAGAGTCAACACTAGTGGAAATGCTTTGTGGGTCAAACCCACGCCAACAAGTCAATTCCGACTTGGAGAAAAAAAATCCCAAACCAAACCCATTGCCCCTGAGTGGACTCTGAGTCATCATGATCCTAAATAAGAAGTCCAGAAACCCAGTCTTTTCTGTTTTAGATGGAATTTCTTTGTTCCTTTTAAATTTTTTATAAATCATTTTACTGGAGACTCTTATAATAATGAATACAACATTTATCACAAGCACATGTATACATATGTTGCCATCATTTGCAAAACAGTTTCTTCTTCTTTTCTTCTTGCCTATAAATAGTTCAAGGTCTGTCTGTTGGCTTTTAAGAGTGTTTTCCAGTTGAGTCTCATGGGGTGCCACCCCCTGTCCCCAAAGTCTATTATTGGTATTCCTTGGGAATTTCATCACTTGCTGATCTGTTGCATGCTCTTGTGTTTCACTCAGTGTGTGGGGTGAGAGTGTGTCTCCAGTGTTGTCCCTGTAGCACTGTGGTTCAGTGAGAGACATCTTGTCTCATGATGGGCAGGCCCTGTGGTCCTCTCTGTGCACTGTCTGCTCCGAGCAGCAATATCGTCCTCAGGACTTGGTGGGCCAACTGTTTCTTTCTACTTGAGCCCTTGGTATCAGCTCCTCTCTTTTTTTTCCCCTCCTCCCTCCTCCACCCTCCCAACCTCATGACCCCTTGATAAATGATAAACTATTATTATTTTTATATCTTTTTTGTTGTTGTTGTTTTGGCATCACTGCCTCCGGTGGTCGTGGGCATCACCCAGCGCTGCTCCTGAGAGCCGCCGCCGCCACTGGATTTGAACCGCCAAGCCCGCGGGCCGCAGTCCTGCACTCAACCACTTAGGCCACCGGGGCTCAGCCCTATTTTTATATCTTATACCATCAGCTGTCTCTCTTCACTCACATTTATGTTGGTGTTGTTTGCCTATCTTTGGGGGAGTATGGTTTCCCCTTTCTCCCTCTTCTCACCCCACCTTTCCCCTACCTTCATGGTATTGCTATTGCCATGATTGTTCCTGAGGGGTTTATCTCTCCTGGATTCCATGTGGTGAGAGCTCTTTTTTTAAAAATCATTTTTTTGGGGGGGGTCGTACAAATCTTCTCACATTCCATCCATCCATGCATCCATCCATTGTGTCAAGCACCTTTGTACATTTGTTGCCCTCATCATTCTCAAAACATTTGTTTTACACTTGAACCCTTGGTATCAACTCCTCATTTTTCCCTCCCTCCCTTATGAACCCTTGATAAATTTTTTTTGGGGGGGGGCATCACTGCCCTCTGGTGGTCGTGGGCGCTACCCAACACTGCTCCTGAGAGCCGCCGCCGCTGGATTTGAACCGCCAAGCCCGCGGGCCGCAGTCCCGCACTCCACCACTACGCCACCAGGGCTCAGCCCCCCCCATCTTCTTCTTGCCAAGCAGCTGATGGTTTACAAACTGCCAGCCTTGCGGTGAGCGGTTCAGTGAGTAACTGCTCCACGCCAGGGCTCCTTACAGCCCCCATCGTGCGGAGTCTGCTGCTCTCGGGAGCTGCTGTCCTGAGGCCCTGGCGATGAAGAGCAGAGGCTGGAGCCTTTAGCATGGTAGACACCTCACTGCTCAGAAAACCGAACCCTTCACGATAACCTCCTCATGAACCAAGGAAAGAGGAAAGCCTTCGTGGCCTCCATCATGCTTGCATCCACAATCAATACTCATGGGAGCAGCAGCAGCCAGGATCTCCCGGTGTTCAGTCTGCACCTCGACCCGAGAGGTGACGCTCCAGTCTCACCTCCTGTGTGCGCAGAAGCTGGAAAAGAAAGGCCTTAGAAGAACCCATGCATTTCAGTTATGTGGGCAAAGAATACTGAAAGTACTACCTCTGTCTCAGACGGACGACAGCCAGAATGCTCCTTAGAAGCTAGGGTGTTTTTTTTTTTTGGAGGGGGGTGTCTCATGTACTTTGGACATTTTATCTAGAGGAACTCAGGGAAAGGAGTCATGTTTCGTAAAATAGAGGGTCAGCGAAAAAGATGAAGACTCACCTGTCATTCCACTCTCCCCCCCCCCCCCGGGTGGCGTGTAGAACACCAACGGCAGCTAAGGGCAGGGGTTGTTGAGAATGGCGTTGTGTGATACACTTGGCCTTCCAGGTGTTCTTGCCGGCCTTGTCCTTCAATCAGCACAAGATGGACACAAGCACAGGGTTAGCAGATGTCCCCGACATGGCCGAGAATGACATGGCCATGGACCTGCCCAGCGTGGCCGGGGAGACGGTGGAGTATCACAGCGTCCAGCTAATTCGGGATGAGTTTCTGATGAACATTCAGAAATTTATAAATAATATCCAAAGGACCGTGCAGCAACTGGAAGGTAAGGGAGTTCCCTTTTCTCGCTTATGAGCCTAAACCAAACCTGCTCCTGCTGAGTCGGTTCTGTAGGACAGAGCAGAACCACATCGGAGGGTCTCCGAGGTGGAGCCTTTCCTGAAGCGGACTCCCTCACCTGTCCCCTGGTGGAGCAGCTGGTGGGCTCAGAATGACTGTGTCACGAGGAAGGGTCCGTGGGATTTAAGAAGGCAGCTTGTGACTGCAGGGGCTTTTCTGTTTTCATTTGTGACAGCGCTTTCCCACCCACCTAGCCTGGTTTTGACTCTCCTAGGTGAGATCAAGTTGGAAATGCCCAGCATCAGTCTGGAGGGAGAGGTGGCTGATCTCGCCGCTGATCAGGAAGTCGTGGATATCTTGGAACAATGTGTGATCAATTGGCTGAATCAGATCTCCGCCGCAGTGGAGGACCAGCTGAGGAAGACCCCTCAGGTGAGTTATGCATTGCTATGGAAGGCCCCTGAGAAAGAGCCAGGCATCGAGGAAGTGGCAGGGTCACTGCCATGTGACCTCCTTAGAACGTCAGAGTACACATACCCTTAGGTACCATCTTTGGGCTTTCTGGGGTGAGTGTGTGATCCAACTTTTGTTGATGAAGGGAATGCAGTGAATCAGCCAGGGTGCTTGGGCTATGAAACCCCAGGCGCCCAGTACAACTAACTCGAAAAGAAGTGGAAACTGAACCCTGGAGCTGGGCTGATTTCAGGTAGAGTTTGATCAGGCTGCTGTCCAGTCTTTTATGTCCCTCTCTCAAACCTTTTCTCTGCCTGGGAGGTTATGTGTATGCGGAGGTGGGGGAGTGGGGTGGGGTGGGCACAGGTGTGTGTCTGTCCCTGGCCCCACGTCTGCTCACCCATCACAGTGTGCAGAGGCAGAGTGCGTGCCTGTGTTCCTCACACCCAGGCAGAACCCTGAGAGTCACTGGGCAGGGGCGCAGTGAAAAGGCTGTGCTCTGGTGCTCACCCTGAGCAGTTTGGAGGAGAGGCGTGGATGTCCAGCCCCGCCGCCCCAGAGGTGGCGATTATCTGTTCTCTTGACGTCCCCCAGGGTAATGGCCCCTTGGCCGAAATTGACTTCTGGAGGGAGAGAAACGCCACCCTCAGCGCGCTCCACGAGCAAACAAAGCTCCCCGTGGTCAAGAAGGTCTTGGACGTGATCAAGGAGTCGGACTCCCTGCTGGTGGCTAACCTGCAGCCGGTCCTGACAGAGATGTTCAAGTTCCACATGGAGGCCGCCGACAACGTGCGCTTCCTCTCCACTGTGGAGCGCCACTTCAAGGCACGTCCCCCTGCCCCCTTTCTCCGCCGACTCCCTCACCCCCAGGCCAGCCCGGTGAAGTCAGGCAAGAGTCCTCAGTACACACAGACATGTAGTCTCCACTTACCCGTGTCCGTATATGTGTATACATACAGGTATGTGCTTACTATACATGCATGCATAGATCCTAGGTACACATTGAGCAAAAACCAACACCCACTTCTTTCCGGAGGACTCTGGGAGCAGGACAGAGCAGAGTGCCTGGTAGAGTTTCCAAGGCTGTCCTCTTTCCATCTTTACCCCAGCAACCTGCCACTTCCTTCTCCTTTGTTTTCTTTCTTTTTTTTTTTTTTTTTGGCATCACTGCTCACTGGTGGTGGGAGTAGGAGGCCCAGCCCCACTGCTGGAATTGAACCTCTGTCCCAGTGGGCCGCAGTCCTGCGCACAACCACTACGCCACCGGGGCTCAGCCTTATTTTCTTTTTTTTTTCCTTTTTTTCTCCTTTGGATTCAAACTGCTGACCTTTTTTGAATAGCAGCCTAATACCTGACCCACTCCTCCACCAAGGCTCCCTTATAAACCTTTATTTCCACCCTCACAGAGTCCCCTTATATACTCTCGATGTGTGTGTAACATTGTGGGTTAAACATTGGGCTGTGACTTACAAGTTCGATGGTTCAAATCTACCAGAAACTTTTTTTGGGGGGGCATCACTGCCCTCTGGTGGTCATGGGAGCTACCCAGTCCTGCTCCTGAGAGCTGCCACTGGATTTGAACCACCAAGCCCACGGGCCGCAGTCCCGCACTCAACCACTTATGCCACCGGGCTCAGCCCCACCAGAAACTCAGGTGTCAATGATTAGAAGTGACTCAATGGCAATAGGTTTATTTTGGTCTCTTTGGTGGTATATGTGTACACAGTGATACACTCCATGTTCTCTGTACCTGAATAGTGTACCCTTTCCCTACATGCACACAAGCATACCCAAATCTGCTGTCTGTGTAGCCATATTTCCAGGGGGGCTGTGAATGCAGAGACCTACACTTTATCCTGGACAGAAGGTTTTATTTGCCAGGGGCCACTGAGTAATTTTTTTCCCCCTGAAAAGGCCGTAGCAGACCAAATCAGTTTGGGATCCTTTGCTATGTCGGGCTCCTAGACTGTCCATTTCTTTGAGAGCAGACAGCCTCATCTTTGTCCCGCAGAGCAGTGGGTGTTTTTGAACCACGGGTAGGTCAGTTATCAGGTCAACACTTAGCTCCGTCTCGGCTTCTTCAAACGTCTTTGTTTGCTTTCATCGTCCATATCGTCAACCACAGGGGCCCATGCTACCCTGTTCCCGTTGCGAGGACAAATGGAGGCCCCCCGCCCCCAAATGCACGCTCACCGCCCGCTCTCTCGGTCCCCAAATTGAGGCCCCCTCCGCCCCCAAATGCACGCTCACCGCCCGCTCTCTCGGTCAGAACCTCACCCACGGCTCCGGTTTCCAAGTGGTCCTGGAGACCATCCCGTCGATGATGAGTGCCCTGCGGATGGTGTGGATCATCTCCAGGCACTACAACAAAGACGAGAGGATGATCCCGCTGATGGAGCGCATCGCCTGGGAGATCGCCGAGCGCGTCTGCAGGGTCATCAACCTGCGCACCCTGTTCAAGTGAGCACAGCCCGGGACGGACTCATCCCTGGAAAGTTCTCTGACCAGCGGCTCTCAGCAGAGTCACTGAATGGTGCTTCCACCTCCACAGTCAGCCTGAGAACGTTCTCCTCACCCCGTGAGGCACTGTCCGCTGTCCACAGTCATCGCTCCAGCCTCCACCCCTCACTCTAAAGCCCACTGTCCTCAGTGGGTCACGATTCATGTCCACTCTGTAACCAAAAGACTGCCATTGAGTCAATTCCGTCCTGTAGGACTGGGTAGACCTGCCCTGTGAGATTCTGAAATGGTAACTTTTCAGGAGTCAGAAAGCCTCATTTCTCTCCCACAGAGCAGCTGGTGCTTTCAAACTACCGACCTTGTGGTTGGCAGCCCATTGCTTTTCCCACAGCATCCCTGAGGCTCCTTCCCCCTCTCCTACTGTTGGTGTCAGGCGCTGATGAATCTGTTTCAGCTTCTACCAAGCCTCGGTGCAGCACAAGGCAGCACCGCCCAGCCCCAGCCTGCCTAACAGCTGGTGTTATTTGGGAGTGCATTGTGTCAGTCCTCAAACCCTGACTGAGAGAAACCCCAAACCCAGGCAACCGGTCCGTCATCCCCTTTCTGTCGCTGGGCACCTGCCTGTTTGTGAGCGTTCACCTGCATGAGAAAGATGAGGCCGTCTACTCCCCTCGAGAGGGGCCGTCTCGGAAACCACAGGGACAGCTCTCCTCTGTCTCATGGGGTCGCATTGGGTCAAACAGGCTCCGTGGCAGTGAGATGGCTCATCCCAGTGGAGCCACACATGTGTCTTCCGTGCCTGGTTTCATGCAGCATTACATGTTTGGGTTCATCCCCATGGTAGCTCATAACAGAGCTTCATTTTTTTAGGCATTTTTTGGGAGGCTCTTACAGCTCTTATAACATTCCATACACTGATTCTATCTAGCATATTTTTACAAATGTTGCCATCATCATTTCCAGAACATTTTCTTTCTACTTGAGGCCTTGGTGTAAGCCCTTTCCCCCTCTCCCTCCTCAATTCTCCCACCCTCATGAACCCTTGATCAATGATATGTTATTATTATTTCTTATCTTATACTATCCATTGTCTCCCTTTGCCCACAGGTCTGTTATTCATTCCCTTTGGGAGGGGGGGGCTATATATTCAAGCTTGTGATGGGTTCCCCCTTTGCCTCTCTCAGACCATCCCCCTACCCTCATGATATCGACTCCTATCGTTCCTGAGGGGGTTATCTGTCCTGAATTCCCTGTGTTGAGAGCTCTTATCTGTACCAATGTGTGGTCTCCGGTCTAGCCAGATGTGTCAGGTAGAACTGGGTCATGGTAGTCAGGGGGAGTGCATTCAGAGCTTCGTGCTTTCGTATAGCCCAGAAGGCTTCCATTGTACTTGAGCAGGCTGTTCATTTTAACTCATCCAAGACCCTCTTCCTGAGTTAGCTTTTGGGGAGCCTGAGGCATCCCAGTCCTGAACTCTGGGCGCCTTTTCAGAACAGCTTCTGATGACTGAATCTGAGGTACTTTGTAAAAGAACAGCCTGTCCGGGCTGAGCCCTGGTGGGTGTAGTGATTGTGCGCGGGACTGCGGCCCACTGGGACGGAGGTTTAATTCCAGCAGTGGGGCTGGGTCTCCTACTCCCACCACCGGAGAGCAGTGATACCCCCCCCCCCAAAAAAAAGAACAGCCTGTCTAGATGAAATTGAGGTCCACACTCTGGCATCGTGGTCACTTTGCACCTGGGCTGTTCTTACCACCGTAAGACGTCCAGGCTGGGATCCCTTGCAGCTAGTGGAAAGCTTTCTGGGAGATGGCCCCCTGCAGGCAGGCACGCAGGCAGGTAGGGGTGGGCTGGGCTGCTGCAGCCCTCACTTGATGCCCTCATGGGCACCCTCTCTTCTCAGGGAAAACCGAGCCATGGCGCAGCATAAAACCACGGAGGCAAAAAACACCCTGACTCTGTGGAAAAAGTCCTATTTTGATGTGCGGGCCAAGATCGAGGCTTCGGGGAGAGAAGCCAGATGGGAGTTTGACCGGAAGCGGCTATTTGAGAGAACAGATTACATGGCAACCATCTGCCAGGACCTGTCTGATATTCTGCAGGTGGGGTCTGAGACACACCTCAGGTGTGGTGGGGGGTGCGGGGTGCTCCTTAGGTCAGGGGCCTGGGACGTGGTGAAGGCAGCAGCTTAGTCTTCCAAAAGGTAAAGCAGCTCCCTTTGGAAGAAATACTGGGGCAGGGGCTGGTGGACAGTGTGGCTCTGGGAATATCATGAGGGCCAGAAACGGGGCTCACACTCTCAGAGCCTCTCATGGCAGCCAGACTCACCCTGGGTCCCTGGGTGAGACAACCATTCAAGGTGCTGGGCTGCTCACTGCAAGGTTAGCAGTTCAAGTCCATCCAATGAAAGGGCCGGTCAGTTTCCTTCTATATCATCTGGCATGGACCATCCCAGGAGCACAGCTGCTGTCTGACACACATGGGTTGCCCTGACAACCAGGGCTGCCTGATAAGGCAGGAGTTAACTAGCTGCTCTGAACTGCAAGTGCAAAGACCCCGAGGCAGCAGGAAACCTTGGCTGGCAAAAGTGAGCGGTGATAGGAAAGTAAACTGTGGCCCAGAGGTGCAGACCTTGCAGGCCGTTCCCAGATGCCCGAGTGTGGCTGTGTACCGCCAAGGCTCTTTGGGCTGGGTGGAGGCCCCGGGGACAGGACTCTTGCCTACAAAGAGCCCCAGATAAAATCTTTTCCAGAGAACAGTCCCGAGGACACTGGAAAGTAACCCCATCCTCCCACCCCCCTTGTGTTTTGCTTGGTTGCTCAGGTGATAGAGGAATTTTACAACATTTTTGGTCCAGAGCTGAAGGCTGTGACCGGGGATCCCAAGCGCATTGATGACGTCCTGTGCCGGGTGGACAGCCTGGTCAGCCCCATGGAGACCCTGACCTTCGATCCCTTCAGCATCAAGTCTGCCCAGTACTGGAAATACGTCATGGACGACTTCAAGATTGAAGTTCTGGTGAGTAGCACGCCCAGTGACTCCATTCAGGCAGTGGGCACTGTGTTTCCCTCCTGTGCTAAACTGGTTGGGTTATGTAGTATGAGGGGACAAAAACAGGGAAGTATTATCTGCTTATTTGTTTTAAAAAACAAATACACGAGTCCCCAGATGGAGTCACTCTAGATTGAACTTGCCACGGTGACATTTGTAAAACAGTCGTCTCACACCACATGTGCCCACCTGCCTCTGCTGTTGCTGGGTACCATGGAGTTGACTCCGACCCATAATGACACTGTGCACGACAGAACGGAACACTGTCTAGTCCTGCACCACATGCCCGAGCCTGCTGTAGCCACGTGTCAATCCATCTCCTTCAGGGTCTTCCTCTTTTTCACTCCTCTCTCCTCGACCAAGCATGATGCCCTTCTCCAGGGACTGGTTTTCCTGACAAGATAACCCAAATATGTAAGACAAAGGAGCACTCGGGCCTGAACTGCTAAGACAGATCTGTTCCTCCTTTTGGCAGTCCATGGGTACTCTTGGTATTCTTCTCCAGCACCCACTCAAATGCATCGGTTCTTCCTCTGTCTTCCCTTTTCAGTGTCCACCTTTCACATGCATATGAGGCCTTTGAAAATACTCCAGTTTAATCCTTAAAGCAATCTCTCTGATGTTCAACACTCTTAAGAGGTCTTGTGCAGCAGGTTTTCCCAATGCAATGCATTGTGTGCTCCTTGACTGCTTCTCCCAGCAGTACTGATTGTGAACCCCAAATCCTTGACAACCTGACAATTTACCTCTGAGTTCAAGTGCAAGAGAGGAAACAGGACAGAAGCACCAGACAGTGCCACGTATCGGGTACAGAAGGGGATGCAGTTTGTTCAGGGGCTGGGGTGACGCAGAAACAACCAACTAGAAGCAGCCTTTGGAATTGGAAAGTGTTAGGCCAATGGGGAAGCAAGAGAGGGAGGAACTGGGAATAAGAAGGGGATCTCGGTGGTGGGAGCACAGACGAGGGAGAGGGAGAGTCCCAGGGAGCGGTGTAAGACTCAGACCAGGTGGTGGAGAGGAAGAGTCCCAGGGAGCGGTGTAAGACTCAGACCAGGTGGTGGCAGCTCTGTGTGTCTTGTTTAGGTGGGACCCAGCGCAGAGCAACCCAGGTGTCAGAATAGAACTGTCTCATAGGGTTCCAGGTCTATACTCTCTTTAAAACATTCTTAATGTGATCTGGGGAAAAGTTTACAGAGCCCCTTGGTTTTCCAGCCAGCACTTCATATGTGTTTTGTTTAGTGACCTTGATCGCAAACCCCATCAATGTGATAACACTCTTCCCCTCTTTCCTTCTGACCTTTGTTCCAGGGCAAGTGCTGCCCGCTTGGTCTGGGTGGTGGTTTCCAGGACAGAGCTGCTCCCTGGTGCCATTGCCCACTCACAGATGTGTCTACTGTTGGGCTGCGAGTCGAGCCACAGCTGTAATCTTCACAGGGGCAACGGCAGGCCTTTCTCCCATGGAAGCAGGAGGCGGGTTTGAGCCACCAACCTTTCAGTTAGCAGCTAAGTGCTTCCGCATTGCTCCACAAGGCTCCTCGAGTAGGCAGGAGAGAGAAATAAAGCTGTGTTTTTCAAAGAACTTTGAGGACCAAGGTGCAGAGGAGCCCTTATTTATAGTATGTAGTTGCTAGGTGTGCCGACACCCACGGTGCGCTTGGGTGTTTGGAAGGAGCCACTGAGAAGAGCCCAGTGGCGCGCTGCTTACTTGTTGAGCTGTAAGCCCGCAGTCGGAACCCCCAGCCGCTCCTGGGGAGAAAGCACGGCTTTCTGATTCCATAAGCCTGCAAGCTCTCTCTGCCTTGGACTCGACTCGGTGGCAGTGAGTTTTTCATATACACATTATGACCTTGGCTTATTCTCGGTTTCTGTCTTATCTAATTTCATAAGTTTGAAATCTAAAGTTTTCATCAAAGCCATTTTTTTTCAAGCCAAAGAGTTTGTAATAAAAGCAAAAGCAACAATCTCACGTGAACTCTTGCCACCTCATTCCCGCGGCCAGTCGTCATGATTTTAGACATTTCTTTTGTCATTTGCGCCCATATTTCCTGAAGGACAGGCCTGTGCGGTCGTATTTGATCGGTTAATTTTGTCCAGAGGAGATAACCACATGACTCCTACCCACTTTCATTCCTTTTGCTCTCTGTCCCCTGACAGGGTCTTCTCATAGCTCTTGGTTAGGTCAAGGGACAGTGTCTGCCCACCGTGTCCAGCTTCCTCTTGTCCCAGTGTGCTCAGTAGCGCGTCAGAACTATGCTTCCGTTCTGCCCAACCCTTCAGTCTTCCATTCTTTTGGAATACCTCATTGTATTTCGGATGAAAGTTAAAACAGCAAATTGGTTTCCCATCCCACAGTCTGTACACAAATTACCCCACCACTCTAGTGGTTGCACTCCCAGTCACGTGTCAACCCTCTCCCCACTTCCTCCACTTTTCCTGCCTTTCCGGGCCTTCTCATCTTCGCTTTTGGACAAAAGTGATATGTTTGGACCCATATAGCTGATTGTTCTAAGGAGTACGTTTCTTAGGAATGTTAATTATTGTACACGTCAGTCTATTATTTGGCTGAAAGATAACCTTCAGGACCTCCCCCTCCTCTTCCTTCTCCCTCTCCCTCTCCATCGCCCCCTTCTCCTCCTCCTCCTTTTTTTTCTCCTTCTTCTTCCATTGTTTTTCATCTGCGAGGTGATTTGTTTACATACTTGTTGGTGGCCTTCAAGGTTTATGATAGTGCACTTAGACCCGCTGAAAACTATCCAGTTAGTGGGAGTGATTACTTTTTATCATGATATCAAATTTAGTGGGGAAACAGACAGCTCTCTCGTAGCTGGCTGGCGTGAGACGGCATTTCACAGAAAACACTCAGGTAGAAGTGGGCCACTCAGTTCAGCCTGTGCTGCTCATGGCCCCACTGGACCCCATGGCCATTAATTTGCTGGTGGCCTTTCTCCTGGAAAATTTAACAATATTCTTGTATAAGATTACACAATGATTCTCCTGCTCCCAAGAAATCCTGAACTGTTTATCCTCTGCTGTTACCTCTGCTCCCCATTTTGTTTTTGCTCTTGTTAGTTAATTTCTGGTAAAGAGACTCCATCTCTACCATTTTGGCCTGGTGGTGGGTGGAGCGGGGGGGAGAAGAGGAAACAAATGCAGTTCATCTCTCATTTTCAGTTGGATGCAAGCTTGTATAATATACAACTCTTTGTAATATACTCAGACATTGAAATGTATGATACACAAATTATATATCAATAACAGTTAAAAATTGAAAAATAAAGGGCTGAGCCCCGCGGGACTGCGGCCCACTGGGACGGAGGTTTGATTCCAGCAGTGGGGCTGGTCCTCCTACTCCTACCACCAGAAAGCAGTGATGCCCCCCCCCCCCAAAAAGGTTAAAATTGAAAAATAAATGTAAAGCACTTATCATGGTAACTCAAAAAATAACTCTTTATAAGATCTAACAACAACAATATAAACCCATCCCAACACCCCTGGTTTTTCTCACTTCACTTTGTTTTTGCAGAATAATGGCTTCACCACAAGGCCTATTTTCTTGATGTAAAACACCTTTTTTCCTTTCTTTGTTTGGGAGAGCAGGTCATTGAGAAAGAAGCGAAAAGTTTTATTGACGAGTCTTTCAAGACCCTGCGCTCTGCGGAAGCCGCCTTCGACATGCTTTTAAAATTTAAGCACATTCGTTCCCGGGAAGCTATTAACCGACAGATGATGATGAAGTTCAATGACATTCTTGACCAGTACTGTAAAGAGGTAAGGAACCCTGGGACTGTCCTAGCAGGAAAATGCATCTGTCAGTGGTGGGTGAAAAATGAATCGAGCTCCTTTTCCTATTTACTGCCTAAATCTAGGGGTACTATGAAATTCCCTCAAATAGATGCGTCACAGAATAAAAATCCCTCCCTTCCAGTGAACCAATGTCAGCTCCTAGTGAGCGACCCCATATGTCAGGGTGGAAGTGCCCCCATGGGTTCCTGAGTCTGTGACTCTTTCGGGGACTCGAGCGCCCTGGGTCTTCTCCCTTGAGAATTTCCAGCTGCGAGCCTTGCAGCCAGCAGCTCCACTCATAAGCACTGCATCACCAGGGCACCTGGGTCACAGGTGACAAAAAAACCCCTCAAACCATCTAGTCAGTGCTAATGTGTAATGATGACCTGATAGGAAGGACAAGGTAGAACTACCCCTGTGAGTTTCCCAGACGGTCTCTGTTGATGGAATCAAAAGGCCCCTCTCTCTCCCATGGTAGTTTTGAACTGCCGACCTCATGGATTGCAGCCCAGTGCATGACCACCCCACCCCTGGGGCTCCTGGTGCCACTGGACACAGGCTATCAGAGCAGAACCAGGCTTGTCCCTTTCTGGGGAGAATGCACCAGTCGTAGTGGTACATCCTTTGTGGGGCGGCGGTGGTGGTCCCTGGGAGTGAGGGGCAGTGAGGAATCTCTGCCTTTGTGGTTGTAGTTACAGTGACAACTGACCACGTGGTTGGAAAGACCGTGGCCCATCGTGACTTCAGGTGACAGAGAAGAACTGCCTGGTGGAGCTTCTCAGGCTGGGGTCTTTTCCCCACCTTTTGGTTACCAGCCAAGGCCTTATCCATTGCCCCTCAAGGCTCCCTATTACTCTACCTGAGTACCCAGATAAGAATATAGACCTGACCACAGGCCTATAGGGTTTCTAACAATGTAGACAAATGTGTCCACGCTTTCTGATTCTAAGGTAAAGTGGAGTAGTGAGTGTTGAGCCAATGGGGGGTGGGGGCAGGGAATGATGAGCGAGCATAAGAAAAGACAGCAAGTCATGAGAGTCACGAACCCCCTGTCTTGTATCCTGGAGTAACTCTGAGCCGTCTCCTCCTGTAGTGGCGTGCACGTACATTAACCCTTTTCTGTGTGACTCACAGAGCACGTCTGATCACTTTCCAGATCGACATCGTCAACAAACTCTTCATTCAGAACCTGGACAACCCGCCGCTGTATAAGAACCACCCTCCTGTCGCCGGCGCCATCTATTGGGAACGGTCGCTGTTCTACCGGATCAAGCACACCATCCTGAGGTTTCAGGAGGTCGAGGAGATCCTGGAAGGCGAGCGGGGAAGAGAAGTAGGTGGCCTGGGCTGGCGCTGACACGTCTCAGTTCCTAGGACTTAGCCTCCCTGGCCTTGCCCAGGGGAGCTGTGCCACCCATGCAGCCGTCAGTGGGAGAAGCAGCTCCATTTTACCTTCTTGCCTGCCATTTAGAGGGTCTTTCCGGAGGTCGTCATGTAGGATAGGCACTAGACTACTAACGACATGGTTGGCAGTTCAAACCCGGCAGCCACTGCACAGGACAAAAAAACTATCTAGTGTTGCTGTGAATAGGAAAAGGAGCCCTGGGGCTTTCATGGGTTTCACATGAGAAGTGACCCATGAACTAACTGCCAAGTCAATGGTTCACAATTTCCTGCTGCTCCATGGAGCAGAGATGAGACTGCCTGCTCCTGTCAAGGGTTTCAGGTAAGGAAACCCACAGTGGCAGCTCTGTCCTGTCCTGTAGAGTCACTGGGAGTTGGCACAACTTGATGGCAGCGAGTCTGGTTTTGGTTCGGTTTCCTGGGCCCTCGGTTCTGGGCTCACACTCAAAATGACCCTTTGTGTTCTTTCTCTTCAGCCTCTTGATAGACATGACCTCTTTCGAGTTTCAAAAACTGTCGCTCAAAGTACACACAGTCAATAATGCACCGGTCCACCCACCTGTGTCCGCTGTGCAGCTCAGTGGCCTTGATGGCATTCTTTGGGTTGTGCGCTGTTCCCTCCTTTCTTTGCGGAGCTGTTCCTCCCCAACTCACAAGACCTCACTGTCCCCCAGACAGGTTCCTAGTCTGGCCTTCTGGGTTTCTGCTGAAAAACATGATCTCATCAAGGCGGATCTTAGAAGATCACAGTATTCAAGGCAGACCCTCTACATGAAAGAAACCAACGTAGTGCCTGGTTGACAGAGGTGTTGGGGGGAGATGTGGGGCTTCAGGGTTTGGCGGTAATGTCACGGTGAAGGCTTCAGAAGCTCACTCACCCAGCTCCAGGGGATCCATGGAGGCAGACTATGCCTAGGACACCCGTAGCATGCATGACATCTTAATGCACACGCATGTTAGTGCACATGATGAGGGACATAGACTTGTCTTTTTGTGCGTGTGTGGGTCACCTTCAGCTCTTTTGTAGGTGATGGGTGTCGTCTCACCACCTCCTTTCCCATCTGGGGGTTCCCTTTGCTGTCGAGGGGCTTGGGAGACCGTCCTGTAAAGGTCCAGGGCATTGAGGTACTACATTTCATGCCAGAGAAGACCCTCACAGCTTCTTATTCTGTGATGTTTTCTTGTGTGTGTGTTTTAATAACTATGGACACACACATATTTTTAATATTTATGTCAGAAACTAGAACTGAGAAGTTTTCAAAACATGGGACTTCCTAATTCCTTTGGAAGTACTGTGGTTGCAGGGTGATAGCATCAGTGGATACAACACAAATGAAAGGACTGTATCCCAATAAGATGTAATTAGTAATGGAGCCTGACATTCAGTCTTGCACATGTCATGAGCCATACCTGTTCTTCTGATTTCCTACCCCCTTGCACCATCCCCATCATTTAAGAATGTAAAAGCTTTCGTTAGCATCGTAGGTACAAACCTGACTCCTGGGTTGTGGTTTGTCAGTTGCGGGCTGACTGCTCAGCTCTTAAGCCATCGTCTCTCACAACACTCGTCCCCCCAAAACTCACGTTTATATTTATATGGTCAAGTGCAGATTTCTATCCGAATCTTGTCTACGCCCTTTTCCAAAATGTGTTCAAAGGTGGCTTCAAAAACAGATGATAAAGCGTTCTTTCCAAGAACAAAGGGACCTTTGCTTGACTCTTGGACAGGCGAAACAAAAATACCTGGAGGTGGGTAAGAGGATGAAAGAGTACGAGGACCACAAGTACGAGCAGTGGAAGGAGCTGACAGAGCAGATGCTTCCCAATCTGATGAAGAAGAGCCTGCTGACTAAGGTAGAGACCCCCCGGCCCTTGACTGCTGCTTGGGGCCAGCGGCCATCGCGTCAGCCGAGTCCTGGGAGCCCCTGCCCAGCAGAGCCCACGCCCTCGAGAGGGATCTCACCTGCTAGTCCATCTCAGTCTGGAAGCCCCATGGGAAGCGAGTCAGCATTCCAGCAGCACCCACCCCCCTGACAGGCAGGTCGGGGCCTGTGCAGCAGGTGTGTTGGCCAGGGAATCGAACCTGGGTGTCTTGCCTGGAAGGCAGGAGTGCAACCACTGGACCACCAATGCCCCAGTCCTCGACTATGGTGGCCATGGGAGGTGATGGCATCCGTTATTTTCTTGAGGTTTGATTTCAGTGAGTCTCGTTCATGAAGTTGATAGGTATGTGGGAGCTTCCAAAGTTGGGTGGAAAAATTCTATTCCCTCCCCTCATCCCCTTAATATTTGGAAGCCCCTTCCTGTTTCCAAAATCAAAGAGCAGAAAGGGCAGGGATCGACTGGGGGCGCTGAGGGGGAACAGCACAATATCATGATTGGGAAGATGAACAGGACCCCGAGAAGACCTCTCACTTCTTGGCCTCACTCTGAACCTCAGTTCACCATTTACGAACATGACTTGGATCAGATGACACAGGTCACTTAGAGTATAGTTGAATCCTGTGAAGTAGCTGATAAATTGTTTCACGTTATTCATCCACATACTTTCCACTGGGCCTGGCCCTTAGTAAGTGCTCAGAACACACATACAAGAGTTATCCATAGCCATGATCAATATTGTCATTATACAGAGGGACAACGTGACCCTGGCAGTTTCTGATGTCTGAAACTCTCAAGTCCGTCTCAAAATGAGTGCGACCTGGAGGGGACTGGGCAGTTTGTATCCCTTCCAAAGGGATATCAGCCATGTGGTGATGGGCCATCCTTAACCCTTGTTGACTCTACCCCGACTTCCCAACCTTGTGAGTGCTGGATTTTCACATGTGTGGTCGCCCAATTCCAGTGACCGAATCCAATTCTTCGAATGGTGACTTTGCCCAGTGAAACACACATTCCAGCTGGCCCACCTCCTTAGTCCGAGAGGATATCCAGGGCCCTGTTCGTCCTTGTCGCCTCTGCTTTTAACCTGGTTCAGAAGAAAGGTCTGGCATCCACTCCAGCAAGCCCTCTGGTTCTCAGTTCTGCTCTGACCCCCCACAAGTGGGACTCCACATGGGTGGGTTCTCGCACTTACCCTTATGAAACGTCTCTCCTACAGTCTACTGCTGTCAATGATGAGGGTACCACATCTGAGCGGGGGACAGTGTTTGTCATCAACTTTTCCCCGGTGCTCAGAGAGATCATCAATGAAACCAAGTACATGGAGCAGCTGGGGTTCATGGTCCCCGAGTTGGCGAGGAATGTGGCTCTCCAAGAGGACAAGCTTCTCAGGTGACATGGTGCTTCTTTTAAGCCGGCAGTCAGCTTCTCAGGCCCGGGATCTCTGCCAGCCTTAAGCATGGCAGATGAAACCACTGACAGCCACCAGGACTGAAGTAAAAATGGAGAGGCAATATGATTAAAAAAAAATAGGTGCTGACCTTGTACAAGGGTACAGATCAGAGCTCAAAACACAGGGAATCTAGCACAGATAAAGCCCCGCAGAACAAATAGTAAGAGTATTGATACCAGAGGGGACGGGGAAGGTGTGGGGAGAAAGGGGGAATCGATTGCAATGATCTATTTATAACCCCCTCCCAGGGGTATTGACAACAGACAAGTGGATGAAGGGAGACAGTGATTGGTGTAAGACATGAAGAAAAAAAGATAAATTATCAGAGTTCATGAAGATGGATGGGTGGGGGAGGGGGTAAAATGAGCTGCTACCAAGAGCTCAAGTAGAAAGAAAATGTTTTGAAAATTATGATGGCAACATATATATAAATGTGCTCAACCCAATGAACTACTAAGAGCTGTAAGCACCCCCAGTAAAATGATTGAAATATGTAGATGCTAACCCATTAAAAATGTATTGATATAGCCATTCACTAAACATAACAATGGGAAACCTATTGCACATTTAATACAGGTTGTGAGTTTCTTAGCTTTTTGGTTTTTTACCCCTGTGAAAAGAAGTGTGCTTTCCCAAAGGTGGCAGGCAGTGAGGAGCATTGCCTCGTTTAACCCTGGGGCAAGTCCCTGATCAACCTTTTAACTGCTGAGGAGTTTTTCCTGACCCACCTGTCACTTACAGGAGCCCTGGGGGTATAGGGGTTCCTACGAGTTAGCTATTACCTTAAGTCAGCAGTTCAAACCCATCAGCTGCTCCGTGGGACAAAGGTGTCACTCTACTTCTGTAAGGAGTTAGGTAAACTGGGTAAAGCTGTAGAGACAGTCACTGGATTAAGGGTTTCTTGGGTTGATGGCAGGGGAGGTCAAGTGGGTGGGAGAGGTGGGAGGAGCTGATAACAGTGAAGACAAGAAAGAGGAAAGTGCTCGGGAACTACTGTGGTGAGGATGGTACAACTCTTCTCAATGGGATTGAACTCTTGAATGATACGAGATGTGAATTCTCTGCCAATGAAACGGATCTGTGCTCTTTGAGAGATTTACAGCCTCAGAACCCCCTCGGGGCAGTTCTGCGCTGTCCTCGCAGGTGGCGGTGCCATTGCTATTTGCTGGGGACTTTATCAGGCCCTTGAGCTTCGTGGGGGCTGAGCTGTCCTCTCCTGGAGCTGATGGCTCTGGGTGCCCTGCAGGTACACGGACGGGATACAACGCATGCTGGAGCACTATAACATGCTCCTGGGAACGCTGACCGATGCCGAGTTCATGCTTCTCGACGACCATTCCCAGGACTTGCTCCGAGTGTTCAGATCCGGATATAAGCGGTTGAACTGGAACTCACTAGGTAATGTGGTTCACCCATGAAACCAAAATAACCCTTCGGGATCGTTCCAGTCCAGTTGTGTGTGTGTGTGTGTGTGTGTGTGTGTGTGTGTTTCACAAATAATATTTGACGGTGAAAAAGGTGCACTTTGTGGAACACAGAATTAGAATAAAGGCTTTAATGTATTGGGGGGTGGGGTGGGGTTTGTCCTGCTGCCTAAATTTCTTAGCTGCCGTGCATGACACAAGTACCACAAGGAGGCAGCTTTCACTGAAACGCACTTTCTGATTGGTTAGAAACTAGGAGCTTGAGTTCAGGACACCAAGCCTAAGGGGGGGAAGGTTTTCTCTTCCTGCTTCTTCTGGGGGAAGGGCTCTAGTCCTCGGTTCCTTGTCAAGGATCAAATGGCATCTCTGCTCCCCACCTGAGCTGGCTGCTTCTGTGTCCAGCAGGGAGAAGGGCCTCCTTAACAAAGAAACACTCATCGTCACAGGTGATGTCTCTGCCATCAGTTCTGATTCACAGCCACCCGATAGGACAGAGTCGAACTGCCCCTGGAGGTTTATGAAATTGTAAGCCTTAATTGGAGTAAACGGCATCATCTTTCTCCCTCAGCACAGCCAGTGAGCTTGAACCGCTGACCTTGTGATTGGCAGCTCATTGCACAAGTCACTGTGCTGTCTGGGCTCCTTATTCAGAGACTTAAAAGTGACAAAAAGCCCCCCTCGGTGCCATCGAGTCGATGCTAACTTACAGCGACGCTGCAGCCTAGAGTCGAACCGCCTCCCTCCGTGGGCTCCAAAACGCTCACCCCCGACGGGAGCAGGAAGCCCCGTCTTTCTCCTGAGTGACATGCTGGGGTTTGCAGTCCAGGTGTCTGGCTGGCCACGGTTTCATCCACACTAGGAGTCTAGTTAAAATGTGACCCGCAGCTCCCTCCCCTGATCAGGAAATGCGCCTGCGCTGTATGGAGTGAACATTTTGATTTCTCCACAATTATAAGAAGCACCGCAGCAGCTTCCGAGTGCCCTTTCTCAGCCCCTGCCCTCCCAAGGTGACTCCTTCATTGACTGCAGTAATATCCTAGCCGGGGCAGAGCTGCTGATGCAGCGCAGTTCCACCATCAGACGAGAACTTACCTCACGCTCACCCTTTTCATCAAGCCCAACCAAACCCACGGCCCACAAGTTGCTTCCCATTGATAGCATCTTTCCCCCATGGAGTGGAGGGTGGACTGGAACTGCCAACCTTGTGCCAACCTTGCTGATGCACAGCTTCACAATTCCAGCTCCAGCAGTGCAACACAGAAAGTGCATCCCCAAATATAAGCACACAGGTGTGTGGGTGAGGTGGGAACCCTGGCCATGTAGGAGATTGGGCAGTGTGCAGCTCACCAAAGCGTTGGCAGCCCAAAGCCACGAGCTGCTCCGAGTGAGAGAGACAAAGCTGTGTGCTACAGTCCCAGAAGCCCTATCTAGGGTTGCTGAGTCCAGACTGATGCGATGGCAGAGGTTTGTTTCCCTTTTGGGGGGCTTAGGATTTATGGCTCATATTATTAGGGGACACAGAGGAGTGTGAATAGAGTTGAAAACCTGACGCCTGTCTTTTTCCTTCCTGTCCGCAGGGATTTCCGACTATATAATACGGTGTAAGCAGGCCATTGGGAAATTTGAGTCCCTTGTCCACCAGATCCACAAGAACTCGGATGACATCACTTCCAGGCTCACACTGATAGAGTCTGTCAACCTCTTCAAGTACCCGATACCTAAGAACCAGGAGGAGCTACCAGGTAGGTCACCCCTCGGGCTCCTCAGAACCAGAGGCGTGCACACGACCCCTCTGTTATTTGGCAAATGAAAGCACCTCTAACGACATCAGTCATTTACTTGGAAAGACCTTGAGCCATGTCTTATCACTGCTATGGCAGGTACAAGGAGTCTGTGTAGAGCAGTGGACTAAGTGTTGGACTGTTCGTAGAAAGGTTGGCGGTTCTACCCCACCAGTGGCTCCACAGAAGAGAGAAGAGGCAGTCACCCCCTGAGAAGACGTAGTCTTTGAATTTCTATGGAGTGGTTTTCCTCTGTCCTGGAGGGCCAGTTGTTGGAATCTGCTCCTGTGAAGAGGCCGAGTTTCAGAAGCTCACAGTGCTACCCTGTCCTAACAAGCCAAGATGAGTCGACACGGACCCAGTGACAGTGAGTTTGACTTGAGACACAGAATCGACAGCAGTGGGTTTGGTGTGAGTTTCAGCACTTTGATTGATACTCAAGTCTGTAAAAATCGGTGGCACACTGTCATCAACTTTGTCACATGGAATGCGAATTGTGTTCTTTTGGGCTCACATCTACTCCTTTGAAGAAGCTGCAGTAAGCAGTCGTGGACGAGTCCACCAGGAGTTTGAGACTGTGGGAAGAAAAGCCAGACTGTCCAGCGAGTCACCAGCGGCCACCTGAGTTTTAGCATAAGTCATGAGTTGGACTTCCTGTGTCACTGCTTCTCCATGACTTAGGGTTTGCTCTGGTTCGAGAACCCCTGGTTGTCCAAGTGGTTAAGGTACTTGGCTGCTCACTGAAAGTGGGGGGCGCCTCTAGTCACCCTAGAGGGGCCTCAGTAGAAAGGCCTGGCGATCTTCTTCCACAAAAGCAGCCGGTGAAAAACCCTATGGTTCTTCAGTTCTCTCTTCTTTCAATTTTTAAATCATATTTCATTGTGCTTATGGAGAAAGTGTGCACAATCTGTGAGGTCCCCATTTCATAATTTCTACAGATTGTTCACTGATACTGGTTATAATATTTCAAAATATGACATCATTCTTCTGCACACCGCCTGGTGGTGCCATTTCTATATTCTGGTTTCCATGTCTGCTCACCCTTCTTGTTTCTTCTTTAGAGGAATTGTTGATCATGCTGAACATGTGGTCTTTTGTAGATTTTTTTTTAAAAGGGGCTCATTATTCACAGGTGATATTGTTCATTTTGGGTGGCCATTTTGATACTTAGCTTAAGGGTGACTTCAGGTCATAAAGATTATTCCATGATGATGTATTAGAGGAGTCATTAGCTTCAACAGTTTGGTAGGTCTGGTAGGTGATTTAAGTTTGAGGTTCTGTTCCACATTTTCTCCTATCAAGATCCATTAACTGCAGCCCTGATCAGATGGTAGTCGGGCACCATCTAGTTCTTCTGGTTCAGGATAGATGAGCCTGTGGTTCCTGTGGACTGCTTTTTTCTTGGAGATTTTGGTTTCTTTTTTCTCTTTCGTTCAGATGAGTAGAGATCAAGAGTCGTATATGGCTGCTCACAAGCTTTTGTGACCCCAGACGCTGCTCACCCTATTGGGATGTAGAACAAGGGGGCTTCAAAGAATTTTTATAAAAACTCCACTACAATTTAATTCCATTTTTCTTACTTAAAAATCATTTTATTGGGGGCTCAGACAGCTTTTATCACAATCTATACATCCATCGTTGTGTCAAACACATTAATCCCCCCCCCCTTTTTTGGGGGGGGGGCATCACTGCTCTCCGGTGGTGGGAGTAGGAGGCCCAGCCCCACTGCTGGAATCGAACCTCCGTCCCAGTGGGCCGCAGTTCCGCACACAACCACTATGCCACCGGGGCTCAGCCCTAATCCCCTTTTTTTCTAAGAGCTTTTTGAAACCATCTCACAATCAGAAAACTATTCTTGTGAGGTGTTTGGTGACTCCTAAGAAATACCTATAGCTGTGTTCCCTCAGTGGCTTATTACACATGCCCGCACACACATGGATGGATATGCATGTATGTATGCACGCAAGTGTATGTACATACACTTACATACCACATTCATACCCATACATGTATATGAGCATGTACTTATCTGTGTAACCACTCACATACATTTTTTTGGAGGAGCATCACTACCCTCTGGTGGGAGTGGGAGGCCCAACCTTGCTCCTGGAGAGCTGCTGCTGGATTTGAACCGCCAAGTCAGTGGGCCGCAGTCCCACACCCAACCACTACACCACCGGGGCTCAGCCCCAACTCACATACATTGCTTGAATCCATTTTATCAGAAATGTCCTTTCTCTTGGGCACTTCTTTTTTTTGGCGGGGAGGCACTTCTTAGTGACATCATTTACCGAGCTCAGGCTGTGTGTACTTTGTCCACATTCACTGCTACCTTTCCCATCACCAGAAAGGGCTTCCCCTCACCTTGGCAACCCTTGGGAATCCTTAGTTACCCTTGGTAGCCACGAGTGGGGGAGCGTTGGTCTCTGTAACCATACCGATTCTTTCCATCTGTTTGCTGCTGGAACTGGTATGGCTGGGAACACAGGTGTGTGTAGGTCTTTTCTCGCCTCTGTTCTTAGATCTCTAAGGTGTACACATGACAGATGAGGTGTTGGGCTTTTAACAGCAAGGAGGTCAGTAGTTCAGACCCAGACAAGGCTGTCTGCTTCTGTTCAAGAGTCATAGTCTGGGAAATCCTAGGCAACAGTTCAACTCTGACCTCCAGAGGAAATGACTCCATGACTGTGGGTTAGGGTGCCTTCCCAAGGGTGGGACTGCTGGGTCAGAAGGCATTTTTATTCCAAGCTTTTTGAGAAAGCACCGTGGTTGCTTTACTTTGCCGCTTTAACCTCACTGGCCGTGGGTAAGACTTTAAACAAATCTCTCCACATCCTTGCTAACTTTTCTCTCTCTCTCTTTCCTGCCTTTCTTCCCCCCTTCCCTCTTTCCTTCCTTCCTCCTCTCCATCTCACTCTCTTCGCCCTTCCCTCCTGCGCTGTCTCAGTGCTGATTTTGCTGGGGAATGACGGCACGGAGCACAGGTCTCTGATACAGAGAGGAGTCGCCTGAGTCAGAGTTGACTGTAGCGACTGTTTCCTTGATGTTCTGGTTTCCTGATGTGGATTTCATTTCCACTTTGGGTCAGGGTTAGAGGCTGTTGTTTTTTGCATCTGAAAGGTGTCCAGCTAATTTCTGCAGTTTAAAAAAAGCAAGACTTCCTCGCTGTGTTCAAGCAGCTTCAGGTTTGCAGGTGCTTGTACAGAAAGCGTGACATGCTCCCACAGACCCAGTTCCCCCCCCCCAGGGTGTTCCCTTTCATGACGTGTGCTCATCTTTAAGGACTTGGTATATTGATGAGCCCATGTGATAGGTTATTAAGAATGAAAGCGCACAGTTTATGTCAGAGCTTACTCTCCGTGACATACAGGCCCATGGGCTTCCACAGATGCCAAATGCCACGTGTCTACCACCACAGTGTCAGATAGATTCTCTCTGACTGCTCATGAGTCAACTCCAAGCCATGGTGACCTTGTAGGACGGACAGAAGTGCCTCACAGGGTTTCCAAGGCTGTACATCTGCACACAACTTATGCCTTATCTCGCTCCCTTGGGGTGGCTGGGCGGGTTAGAGCCACTGGGCTGTCCTTTAGCTACCCAACACTTAACCCACCCACCACCAGGACTCCCAGGAGAGTAGAATCATTCTGCTGCCTTGAAGGTGCTCTGAATTTCGAGTCGCCGTCCTCTTCCGTCTTCACAAACGGCTCTAGCAGGTGTCTCCATCCCCAGGTGTGAAAGAATTCTTTGAGCACATTGAGCGAGAGAGGGCCAAGGATCTGGACCACATGGTCAGGTGGTATCTTGCCATTGGGCCTCTGCTCACCAAAGCCGAGGGTCTGGTCATCCACACCAACACGGGCAAGTCGCCCAGACTGGCCTCCTACTACAGATACTGGGAAGGGAGAATTTATGAAGTCCTGACGAGGCTCATTTTAAAGTAAGTCCATCTTCAGCTGCTCGTTTGAGGGGTGGTGTGCGTGAATTGAGACACTTTAGGGGTATGGATTGGGGATCGCGGCACAGTTTAGAATAACAATCCGCTGGACAGGAAGCTTCCTTTCGGGTGGAAGGGTCCTACGGAATGGAGGGATGGACTCCCCACTCAGGCCCACCATACTCCTTAGTGTTCAGAGCAGGAAATGTGCCCTTCTCCCTCCAGCTCTCAGAAAGACGTGTGTGTCGGTGTTCTACTAGCAACAAGACGTTGCTGTCACTCTTTATGAACATCCACACAACAAGGACGGAGAAGCAGCATTACGCTAAACGGAGGAAATGTTCACATTAGCAGGGGTTTCCACTTTGGGTCATGCTTAGAGGCTATTTTTGTATTTGAAATATGTATCGAGAGAGTTAGGATCCAAAGACCAGGTCACTGTGAAAAATGGAGGATGATCATGTCAGAGGGTGATGACATCATTACATACCTGCCAAAGTTTATCATTGCATAACTGGCAAGTTGTGACATTGCACAACTACCATAGGACACCATGACACACCTGTCAAGTTCCTGAGAATCACGGCCCAGGCGAGTCGACACGTAGCCTTCACTCTCAGGGCATCCTCGCTCTAGCTTTGAGCTCTGACTTTGGTTAATGCCAGATGTATATTTTCAATAGGCAAAGGAGTTGGCTAGTAGATTTTTCCCTATTGTCATAAGGGTGAAACCTCTCCTCTAAGAAGACAGCTGATCGGTGAGGAAGGGGACCTGGGCCCCGAGTCCACACCCGTGCACACAGCAGCCCAGAAGTCAAGTGATGAGCCGCATAGAGCAACTCTGCTGCGAAGGGCCTCTTTAGAGTGCTCCAGAACAAAACTGTCTCTGTGGCAGGAGGAGCTTTGGGGGAGCACGGAGAACCAGTGGGAGGACCCTGAGGTGGGCCTTGACCCATGGGAAGAGCAGAGAGCAGGCGTGCAGGAGACGCACGGGAAAGGGGGGCAGGGGTCCCTGGAGAGGCAGGCGAGAGTGAAGTCACCAGGGCTGGGGGTGCCCAGGGGAGGCCCGGCACCTTGTGCTGAGTGAGACCGTGAAAAGCACATGGTGTCAGTTGGAGAGAAAGACATGCATTACACATTTAGACGACCCTTCTTGACCCTTCTTGACCTAGGGGAAAAAGACCTCTAGGGAACCTGGCCTCAGAGTGTCCTTCACCATCTGACCCTGGAAGGGATAGAGGGAGGGTATCCAGTTTCCTTTAACCGGATTTGGATCATTTTTAGAAGTCATCCTTATTATCTCATTACCTTCTCCTGCTAGGTACTCAATTTCCCCAAAGTAGCAATGAACTTTGGGGGAAAAAAAATCCTCCTTTTCTCACCCCAAGGGAGCCCTGGTGTTGTACTGATGACACGTTGAGCGGCTAGCCCCCAGGCCAGCAGTCCCAAACCGCCAGCCACCATGGGGAAGAGGGAGGGGACTTTGTGCTCCCGCCGGCTTCCAGTCTTAGGAACACTGTAGTCAGCATGGACTCAGGGGCAGGGAGTTTGCCTTTTTGAGTTTTTCTCCTCCTGGTAACCGTCCAAAACCCTTTTCTTTTTGTGTGAAAACCTTTTCTTGACTTTCCACAATGATCTCTCAGAGGAATCGCCCTGTTGGGGTGGACCCCGTCCCCTCAGCACCATGTCCCGCAGGCTCACGCTTGTCAGGAAGGGCTGGGTTGAGTCACCTCTATTCTCTAACACTGGCCAGTCTTCCATCGTACTGCTGTGATGAACACATGCGTGCAGAGATGAACTCTTTGTAGGCATGTGAAACAAAAAAAAAATCTGATGTAATAAAGGTTACCACAAAGGGGTCACTGCGAGTCTGTAAAGCACTCTCCCGCGTGGTAGGCCTTCCAGATGCCTCCGGTGAATTGCACGACTTCTGTGGTCCAGAGTCATGCCTGAGTCTTCTATTCCCACCTCTCCTAGGAACCTGCAGTCTTTCAATGCTCTCATCCTGGGGACTGTCCCATTGTTCCAAACGGAAACCATCTTGAGTGCTCCCGAGATCATCCTCCACCCGAACGCCAACGAGATAGACAAGATATGTGTCAATTGTGCCCGAAACTGCGTGGAGGTCACCAAGGTAGGCACACACGGGTGTCTTTATACAGGAAGACAGAGCATTCTCTTTGGCAAGTATGGGGGCTAGACGGTCCGTCAGATTTGATGGCCGTCGTCATCGTCGTTGCTGTTTGGGGCCGGCAAGTCAGTTCCTCCATGTGGTGAGACGGTGCACAGCGGAGCGGCACGCTGCCTGGGCCTGAGCTGCCCCACAGTCCTTACGTCTGAGCCCCTCGCTGCAGCCCCTGGGTGAGTCGTCTCCCTGAGGAGCCTCCTCTTGTTCGCTGACCCCTGTATCACCAAGCATGATGCCCTTCTCCAGGAATTGGGATTTCCTGACAACATGCCCAAAGTATGATCATATATCACATATAAATATTAGTCACATCACGTCCCTGCAGCCCTCTAATCTACAACCTCCGCCCCCCCACTCCATATTAGGTAGATTTGAAGATTTTGGTGAAACTTGTATGATTTTATCTCTGTAAGTGTCTTCTTTCAAATTTAAAAGATGTTCAGCTTTCTTCTTGGGGCATGTACATTAGGGGAAAAAGTTCCTGGGCATGAGTGTTGAAGACTGGGCAATTAAATCTTCCTCATGTCCAGGGTTCATCTTTCCTGGCTGAGAAACGGTGAGCAAATGTTTGGAACCTGCATGGTGATTGCGCTCATCTGTAAAACGGAGATGAGGGCAGTGCTCACCTGCTAGAGTTTTTATGAGGATTACGTGATCTAAAACAGGCAGAGAGCTAGGGCTATGCTGGCATTTAGTAGCTCTGAAGAAATGTCAGCTATCGCTGTGGGCAAGCATTTCCCATTAATAAAGAAAGACAGGCAAACAATAAGTCCACTCCATCACAGGTAGAAGCAATAAGAAGGCCCATCAAGTTTCGCTGTGTGAGTTCACTCGTTTCACTGGTAGACATAGTTATTATTGTTATCTCCATTTTAAAGATGGCAGAATTATAGTTTAGAGAAATTATGTGTGACTTGTCTGATGCGTTCTCCTGACGGATCATGAGGGATCAAATAAGGGCAAGTCTTGCCCATGTAGCAGGGTGGTGTGTTGAGTGATCAGATTACCTGGGACCTTGGGCAAAGAGGGATACAAATCTTGGACCCACCCATATTCTAGGAATTGGGTGGCTTTTGTTGTAT
The DNA here is from genome assembly GCA_004026705.1 of Nesogale talazaci. Taxonomy (NCBI): domain Eukaryota; kingdom Metazoa; phylum Chordata; class Mammalia; order Afrosoricida; family Tenrecidae; genus Nesogale; species Nesogale talazaci. Next base: position 8,034 of record PVJH01005449.1, on the reverse strand, counting down.
CAGTTAGCTTTTATCACACCCTGAGCTGCTTCCAATCTTTGTGGTTTACAACAGTGATTTTATTAGCACATGGTTCTGTGGGCTGGGCTCTGCCATTTGGTTCTTCTGGACTGGACTGGGTTCCTTCATGTGTCTGCTAGCAGTTGTTGAATTCAAGTATGTGTCTGGTGGCTGAGTACTCATTGGCTGGGACACCTTGATTGTCCTTTTTGTGGCTCATCTTCATCCCGTCAGATAGCTTTAGCTCAGTCATGTGGTGGCTGCATGGTTTCAAGAATGTGAGAGTGAAAGCTGTAGGACCCAGGGAGCCCCCTGCATGGTCCCTGTGTTAGTCTGGGTAGACTAGAGAAACAAATTCTTAAAGACACATATGTATATAAGGGAGAGGTTTATATACAAGAGCAATTGAACATTGAGAAAACATCCCAGCCCAGCCCGGTCTAAGGCCATAAATTAGCCCATAAGTCCAGACATTAGCCCATATGTCCGATACCAGTCTATAAAGTCTTCTTCAGATTCATGAGGCACATGCAATGACACCAGGACAATCACAGGCCAGCGGGTGCAGAGTCTTGTGTATCCAGAGGTGGGAGAAGCATCTCAGCACTGGCAGGGTCCTCTCTGTGGCTTCTCAAGCGTCTCAGCACTGGCAGGAATCTCCATGTGGTTTTCCGGCTTCAGAGGTTTGGTTCTATCAGGATAAGCTCATGTGGCTTCTCTTCGGGCATGTCTCCCATCGAGTCAGCCTTATGTCTTGTCAGTAGAACATCTCCAAGGGGTTGAGTAGTTTCTCATCTCCAAGGGGAAAATACGACCAGATTTTCCAGAATTCTCAGGAGAAGGCCAGGCCCACACAGAGGTCTCATTGACTATCTCCATATTGACAGACTAGTCTCCACCCCTGCACTCTTAACCCTCACATTGGCACCAGATTCCGTGACTGCCAAAGTACCTCTTCTTGTTGTCCAAGTGCAGTGGCCCAAGGGTAGAGAAGGGGAGCCTGCCTCCTGGTGGAAGGGCCCCCAACGTACTGTGGTATTTTTTACCCTCTGACATGCTTATTCATAATAAAGTGACTTTCCTTCTCTCCTAAGATGTGTGGCTAAATGCTAACGTATACATAGAAGGAAAAGCAGGTATGGAGCTAAAGTGTGGTGTTCTCCCTGGGTTCTTGTTTGGCCAGCATTTCGTTCGCTGGATGAATGGCAGCTGCATCGAATGCCCTCCGCAGAAAGGAGAGGAGGAGGAACTGGTGGTGATCAGCTTCTTCAACGACATCTCTCTGAACCCCCAGATCATCGATCAAGCTGTGATGATCCCCCAAAGTATCCACAGGATTCTGATCAACCTCATGAAGTATCTGCAGAAATGGAAGCGCTACCGGCCCCTCTGGAAACTGGACAAAGCCATCGTGATGGAGAAATTTGCTGCCAGGAAGCCGCCTTGTGTCGCGTATGACGAAAAACTGCAGTTCTACTCCAAGATCGCCAGTGAGGTCATGCGCCACCCTCTGGTGAAGGACGAGCACTGCATCCGTCTGCAGCTGGGGCTCCTGGCACAGACGGTGCAGGAGAACGCCAAGTCCTGGGTGGTTTCTCTGGGGAAGCTTCTCAATGAGTCAGCGAGGGAGGAGCTCAACAACCTGCACGAAGAGATCGAGGTACTGAACCACTGGGTTTCATTCTTTTTTTTTTTTGGCATCACTGCCCTTGGGTGGTGGGAGTAGGCGGCCCAGCCTTTGCTCCGTGGAGCTGGAATTGAACCTCCATCCCAGTGGGCCGCAGTCGCGCGCACAAGCACCACGCCACCGCCACCGGGGCTCAGCCCTGGGTTTCATTCTTACGGTTGTGCCCTAACGTTAACTGAGTATCGTTTGTACTCGAGTATAAGCCCACCCCTATATCAGCTGAGGCATCGGATTGTTCCACAAAAACTGCATAAAAAAACGTGCTGAAAAACTCGCCCTATACACGAGCACACACGGTATCTTTTGAACTTCCTTTTCTAGGCTTTGGCCAAAAACCTGAAGAAGAGCCCCAGTACTCTGGAGGATCTCAAGTTTGTCCTGGCCACCATTGCGGAAATTAGAGGCAAATCTTTAGCCATGGAACTAAGATATAAGGACATCCAGGAGCGCTACCGGACCCTGGCCATGTACAACATCTTTGTAAGTGAACTGCTGCTCTGTCCTTTTAAAATCATTTTATTGGGGGCTCGTACAACTCTTATCACAACCCATATACCCATCCATTGTATCAAGCACATTTGCCTATCTGTTGCCATTATCATTTTTCAAAACATTCTCTTTCCACTCCAGCTCCTGGAATCAGCTCCTCCTTTTCCCCCCTCCCTCCCTCCCTCATGAACTCTGAACTGCACTTTTCTTCCAAGTCTTGCAGTTGAGTTGACTGTCCTGGTGGATGCTAGACATGGTCGAGTTGACTCTGACCCAGGGTGATCGCCTGCAGAACAGAACAGAGTGTTGCCCAAACCTGTGCCCATGGGTGGGTTAACCATTAAGCCTGGTGTATACACTGGCTCATCGTAAGCAAGGTACACCCGGCCTTAACTCTGCCTGCTACGGATTGTGCCCTACAGGCTTGTCAGCAAACACAATCAAGCTGTGTTTATCTTGTTTACTGGTTATTCCATCCCTACTTGTGTCATCTCCACGACCTGTGCTTGGCTCTAGCCTCATGAAGGGTCCCTCGTGTTTACTGACCTTCACCCTTTACCAACCCCAATCACCCCCCTCCCTGCCTGTCTCAGTCGAATACTAGAATCCGTTTCAGAGGCAATTTTTAAAATTAAGTAATTTTATTGGGGGCTAGTACAACTCTTATCACAGTCTACACATACATTCATTGTGTCAAGCATATTTGTACATTTGTTGCCCTCATCATTCTCAAAATACTTGCTTTCTACTTGAGCCACTGGTATCCACTCCTGATTTTTTCCCTCCCTCCCCCTCTCCCACGAACCCTTTGTACTTTATAAATTACTATTATTTTGTCATCTCATACACTGTCCATCATCTTTCCTCACCTAGGGGAGGGTGTCTGTCCTCCAGGAAGGAGGTTATATGTAGATCCTTTTAATCTGTTTCCCCTTTGTACTTCACCTTCCCTCCACCTTCCCAGTATTGCCACTCTCACCACTGGTCCTGAGGGGGTCATCTGTTCTGGATTTCCTGTGTTTCCAGTTCCTATCTGTACCAGTGTACATCCTTAGTTCAGCTGGATTTGTAAGGTGGAATTAGGATCATCATAGTGGGGGTGAGTGGGTGGGAGGAAGCATTGAAGAACTAGAGGAAAGTTGTAGGTTTCATCTTTGCTGCATCACACCCTGACTGGCTCCTCTTCTCCCTGCGACCCTTCTGTAAAGGGATGTCCAGTTGCCTGCAGATGGGCTCTAGGCCCCTACTCTGCACTCCCCCTCATTCACAATGTCAAAGGCCATTTTCAAACAACACTGCCAGTGCTTTGTTTCTAACTCAGTGACTTTTTTTTGTTTGTTTGTTTGGGGGTTTTTTTTGGAGGGGGGCATCACTGCCCTCTGGTGGGAGCGGGAGGCCCAGCCTTGCTCCTGGAGAGCTGCTGCTGGATTTGAACTGCCAAGCCAGTGGCCAGAAGTCCCGCACTCAACCACTACACCACCAGGACTCAGCCCCTCTAACTCAGTGACTTTAAAAAACAAATTTCATCGAGTTTGCTAGAGTTGCACCCGTTCTGGGCTCCTTTCCTGGTTTCCTGTGGCTCAGATTGTAAGGTTGCTCAGCTGGCGTCATTTCACCTGTCCCCTCCTGTTCTTCTTTTGGGAGAATTCTATGTAATAAATAAGAGCCTGGGCAGTAATGATCATGAGGTGGAAGGTGGTGAAAGCAGCCTCCGGAGAAGAGGGTCATTGCTCTGTCTTCACTCGGGGTAAGCAGTGCAAGCAGCTTGTGCTGGACGACTGACCTTCAGGTTGCTGGTTCAAACTCAACTCGGGCCTGGAAGGACCCTGGCTGTCAATTTCTTGAGTCCAGGAAACCCCGTGGAAGACCTTCCTTCTACCCTAACACAGGAGTCGCCTGGGGTCAGAATCAACTCAACGGCAATGTGTTTGTTTTCTTTCTTGAGGGGGAACCAATCTCCCTGAAATCATGTGGGGAAGTTTGCAGGCTGCTTTGTCCTGGCCTGGGGTGCTGCCCAGCTGGTGCTGGGAAGCATTTGGCCCGAGGGTGGCGGTGACATAGGAAGCAAGTGCACCTGTGGGACACTGCTCTCCAGTTAGTTGTGATACGAACCTGAGTCACCAAATGGAGGGAGGAAGCATTTGCTCCTTCCAGGGACATGTTCTCAGGGTCCCAAGTTCAAGGATATAGATGTCATCTACTCAAAGGTCTTCTAAATTTTTTTCCTTAAACAATATTTTTCTCTGATAATTATAATCATTGTGTTGAGCCAGATTGTCTCGAGGAGCAAATCCATCGACACTCCTCAATGGACATGGAAAGCGCTTTATAGTCAACAAGTACCTCACATCAAAAGAAGTCACCTGAGCCAGTCCCACTCAATTCCCCAAGGCCAATGCTACTTCACAGGTTCCTCTTTAGACTCACGCGGCCACGTGCCGGTGATGCAGAAGGCGGACCAGGAAGCAGGAAGATCATGGACCAGTGGGTACCGTCTGTGTATCCAAGGTTGGTAGGAACTTGACATGACTCTGGCAGCTCTTAGGGGCCGGTGGCCCACTCTGCCTGGAAGTAGGTGGAATTCCAGCAGGCCGGAAAGCAGAGGGGCCGGGAGAAAACTCTCATTCTTAGAGTCCCTCACTCTTATACAAAAGACCACTTCCCCCAACGAGGTGTCATCAAGCTATCCCTTGATTGAAAGGTCTGATTTTACTTCTAGCCAGGGAAGTCGAGTTGGTATGAGATCGTCTAACTACCAAATAAGATTTATTAGTGATATTTTCTTTAATAATCATGGTAGTAGCAGTAGTCGTCATTTCTGGTGACAGTTTCCACAGCAGAGGAGGTTTCCATTGAACATTGACAACACTCCTTGCTCTGCGACAGTGCTCTCCACTTCCTACAGCGTTTTAACGTTTTCATGAATTCCCATCTGGATGTTTTGCTTCTGCTCATCTTGTGTCCCTGTCCCCTTAACTGTTCCATCTTGGTTTTAGAGTCATCGCCGACCATTTGATGAGACACTTTATCCGCTCCCATAGAACCCGTTCTTTCTGACCCACAGCCACTCTATCTAGGGTGCCTGATAGGGAGCAGATGGCCTCATTTTCCCCCTCAGAGCGACTGGTGAATTTGAACCACCCTCCATGTTCAACACTTACCCCATGGTACCATCAGGGAGCCTTTTGATTGCCGGTCTTCATCTTATTTCTTTTCGTTCCAAATTGCCAGTCTCTTTCTTTATTCCAGTTTGGCAGTGTCCAGTGTACATAGTTGATTCTCCGTTTGATAAGTGCGCTCAATATTGATTTCTCTTCCAGTTCATCTGACTCAGAAGAGGTTCCTTACTGGTGCCTCTGGAACCACAGAGTGTGTATGGAGTTGATGTCTTTATACCATTCAAATGAAGTTCTGAAGCTTTAAAATAAATGTTGGCAGCTGAAGTCACTTTTTCCCTTTCCCCTCCTCCTTCCATCCTTGATAAAACTCAACCAAATTCGCTGCCATTGAGGTGATGCTGGCGACGCTACAGGACAAGATAGCCGCCATGGCTTCTGAGACTGGAACTCCTTACCGGAGCAGGGAGCTCCGTCGTCCACCAGGAAGCAGCTGTTGGTTTTGAACTGCTGACCTGGTGGGTCACAGCCCAACGCTACACTAGCCACTATGCCAAGGGAAGACCACTCCTCCTTGGCAGGCGCTCTCGATGTCTTCTGATCTAGCTGTCTTTCCCTGTATGTGAGTGACTTCCGACTCACGGTGGCCTGTGCACAGCAGAGTGAGCCATTGCCTGGGCTTGGGCCAGTCTCATCAGTGTTTCTGTGCTTGAGCCCGCGGCTGCAGCCACCGTGTCTGTCTGTCTCCTGAGGGTCTTCTCCTCTCCTTGACCAAGCTTGACGTCCTTCTCCAGAGACGGTTTCAGTGGTGGCCTAGACACAGCCTCGTTCCGTTTTTCCCTTCACAGTGGGTGCTTTTTATATCATGTCTATGGCAAACAAGGGGCAACCCTGAGGCATGGTGGTTGTGCATTGGGCTGTGATCCACAGTCAGCAGTTTGAAACCACCCGCCAGTCCCATGGAAGAAAGGCGGGACTTGCTGCTCCTGTAACCAGGCCCAGTGTTGGAATCTCTCAGGGGCAGTTCTGCCCCGTCTGATTGGGTGGCGGTGAGCTGGCATCAGCTTGATAGCAGCGAGTTCTTTTTTTAATTTGAAAACAGAAACATTCCCCTTGACTCATTATCTCTTTGTCAGCTTCTAAAAGCCCAATGCTTTGTCTTTCAACAAAGCTCTCATTTCAGCAGACAGACTCCATTTGGGGTTGCCAGAGGAGGAAGTTCTGAGGCGGTAGTTTGTAACTTAAAGTTTTCCTTCCAGATCATTCATCCTTTCACGCTTCTGCTACTCTTTTAGCCGACCGAAGTGGAGAACAACCTGGTGAGCAGAATCGACAGCATGTGGTCAACGCTGTTCAACGACTCGGTGAATGTGGAGCACGCCCTGGGGGGCATCAAGCGGACGTTCACAGAGGTACCTATAATCTCGGCTTTCTGATTCAAATCCCAAAAATGCTCCCCTTGCCCCACCCCCAAGGAGCTAAAAGCAGGTGCCCTTGCTTTTCTCAGATCACCCGAAGCGAGATTTCCAACTACAAGGAGCAGATAAGGGAATTTGCGAAACGTTTTTATGCTGAAGGCCCGGGTTCAGTTGGGGAAGATCTTGATCGAGGTGAGAATATTCCCAGTAGTCTTACTGAAATAATTGAACTCTTGAATCCGAGTGTGTTTTTTTGCACAAGGATTCTTTTTTTAAAAGAATTTAAAAAATAGCTTCAGTGGTTGCCTGTCCAAACGTTTAGACTAGTTCAATTTGTTGACAGTGGCCTCTAGGCAGGCTTCAGAGACCCCTCAGCTCTGGTTCTGGACTGCAGTCACATGGTTGACTCAGCAACCCAAGCAGGTCACACACATGACCCTGCCACCGTTGTTGTGGGAGCATACAGTGTTGGACATGTCACACCAGCAACCAGCATGGGACGCAGGGACAGCACTTGCTGTTGGAAGAATGGTACTGGGAGACTTGCTTGACCCAGGGCAACCAGACACAAACAGGACAAGACACAGTGATGGAGGCACAGTTAAGCTCGGCTGCCTCCCTCTGTTGGGGGGAGATGTGGAGGAAGGTGCTGTGGGACAGGGACCTAGAGGTGCCTACTGTAGCTCAGGCCTTTGGCCTCCAGTGTCCCCCTTCCTCCAGGGAACCTCTCTTCCTTCAACATCCCCTCACCAGGCCACTTATATCCTTGGTCACTTTCTCTTTGTCCGCACCACCCCCCCTTTCAATTACTACTACCTCTGTACAATGGGCCCATTTGTGTACAGTGAGGGTCACACGAAATGGTTCAGCATCTTCTGGAACACTCCATGGCAGGTCCTCAGTAAGCAACGGTACCCACCAATGTGGCTGCTGGTCTCCACTTTCCCCTTCTCTGCTAACTCGGTCCATCGTTGGTGCCCAGAACAGATAGCATGTATCAGCTGGTGCTTAAGAAGTGGCAGCTAGCGAGAGTCTGGAGGATCCTGAAGATTTAGGGCACAAGCTGGCTATCAGCCCACAAGAAGTGAAATTGGAGTAGGCCGTGTGTTCAGAAGACGAGTGTGCCAGGATGTGTAGCAGCGGGGGCAGGAAACCAATGGGCAGGATGCAGAGGCACCCGGCCACTGTGTAGGGGCCCCTAAGCCCCTGTGAGCAAGGAGGGTGGCCGAAGCTGGGAGATGGGCTGGAGCAGTGATCCTGAATGTTGTCTGCATTCCTGGTCTCCCCCCCACCCCCCCCCCCCGCCCGCCTTGAGCTCTAAAAA